>APFE031329199.1:35621-46199 GCA_000404065.3 Pinus taeda
TTTATACAATTTTGGCAATTTTTAAGGTAAAAAAATTATATACTATAAAATTTGAGCGAATCATGTTTAAAAGAAAATGGAAATTGGTGAATCTCTTTTTTGGAAAAACCATGGAAAATTAGCCCACATGTGAATATTAGCCCTTAAAATCTTCCATGGCTGTGAAATATGTAGAAAATCTGCTAGTAGGTTAACCCGATTATGCAATATAAATCAAAGCATAATACTATAACCTACTTCTACTATCAATTTGTGGATGCTTAAAGATCGAGCTGAATAGTATAACCAGAAGAAGAAGAATCAATGGCACAATACACATGAAAATACTTTGGGGAAAGCCTCAGCTAAAAACCCCATCTATTGTATTATCATACATGGTGGAAATACATAGGAATTATACAAATCCTTAGCTCTCACAGCTAGCGAGCTCTAAGTGCAATCCTCACAGATGCTCATAGGCAATCTTGGATTCTCTCTAGCCTTCCTCTCTACCCTCCAAGCTCCTATTTCCTTGCACTATTACTTGTGGATGATCTCCTCTTAGCAAGTGGAAATCCCTGCCTCCAAAATTGCGTAATCCTAAAGGATAAACCGTTGACTGCATGCATGAGTTTTCTCCATGAGAAACACAGGCAACTGATAGTACACTGTCCTTGAATATTAGTCTAAACTGGGTCTTTCTGATGAGGGAATCATCTGTTAACCGGAGCAGCACTAGTTGAGTGCATGTATGCATCAACTTTCTGTTAACTCTCTATTAGTTCCTCAAACAATTTGGAACTAATTTAACTGGACTTAACTCAGTAAACTGAGTTAACTAATTACAACTCAAATATAACTCAATCTTATCTCCTTAATTTAAGGGATAACTCTTGCATGACCTCAGAAAGACTTCTAACTTGAATTTCTCCAACTAATTAATTTAAAATAAATTAATTAATTATTTCCAAGTAGTTGTTAAGTCTAAAATTGATCTTAATTCAAAATTTAATTCAAGGAAAAATTAAATTGGAATATTCTTGTTGCCATATATCAACACTCTCTCTCAACAAGAAAGGGATTATCTTCCACCCTGATCCTGTCTCTATGGAACTCGAATTTACACTTTAACAATGCCTTTGTCAAAATGTCAGCATCTTGCTCGTTTGTTGAAATATATTGCAACAACATGATCCTCCTCGCTATACAGTCTCTGAGATGATGATATTGGATGTCGATGTGCTTGGACCTATCATGAAACACTGGATTCTCAGAGAGTTTGATACAACTTTGATTATCACAATAGATCATAGTTGGATCCATCCTGTGATCAAACAAACCAACTAGGATTTTCCCCGTCAAGATGGCCTCACATGTTGCCTAACTTGAAGCCATGTATTCTTCCGCTGCCAAGCTGAGTGCAATCGACCTCTGTTTCCTGCTGTACCAAGAAACTGTCATTGAACCAGGGTTGAAAATCCCTCCTGATGTGCTCTTCCGATTTGATGGACTCCCTACCCAATCTTCATCAGTGAAGCCCTGTAGCTTCACTCCCTCTGTCGGTATATACCATAATCCATACTGAGACGTGCCTCTGAGGTATCTCAATACATTCTTTGCCACCTTTCGAAACATCTTGGTAGGCTGAACAATCGCTTAACTCAGCTGGTTCACCACATAGCACAAATCTGGTTGTCTGTTCATTAAGTACATTAGTGAACCCACAACCTGCCTGTACGCAGTAGCCTCTACCACTTCTCTCGAAGTAGCAACCTCCTTCCTCCAGTTACCTACTAGAGGAGTCTACATGGGCTTGCACTTCTCCATGTGGAATCTCCTGAGTATCTCGTTGGCATACTTGCCTTGAGACACGAACAACTCCCCATCCTTTTGCCACACTTCTATGCCAAGGAAGTAATGCATGATACCCATGTCTTTCATCTCGAATTCTCTTGCAAGGTCCTCCTTACAAGACACAATCAACTAATCATCACCAGTTAATATGAGATCATCAACATAAAGTACGATGATCAACATCTTACCTTCCACCATGATGTGGTATAGGTTCGCATCTGCTTCACTCTTTGTGAAGCCCAACCTGGTGAAGTAGTTTTCTATCCTGGTGTACCAAGCATGAGGTGCTTGCTTCAACCTGTACAACACTCTCTTGAGTTGACACACATGCCACTCACGATCGAAGGTCTCAAAACCTTCTAGCTGCTCTATGTACACCTCTTCCTCAATCTAGCCATTGAGGGCTGTAGTATTCACATCCATCTAATGGATCTTCCAACCCATCTATGCTGATAGTGCCAACATAGATCTGATAGATGAGTACCTTGCGACGGGAGCACAGTCTCATCATAGTCAATCCCCTCGACCTGTGAAAAACCACAGGCAGCAAATCTTGCCTTATGATTCTCCACACTACCATCAACATCTTGATTTACCTTGTAAATCCAAGGAGAACTCACAACTAACTTGTTCTCCGGTCTCGGAACCACGTCCTAAACACTGTTATGAAATATGTAGTCATACTCCTCCACCATAGCATCAACCCAAACTAGTTACTGCACTACTTCCTCAAAGGAAGATGGCTCAGTCTCAACACATTCCCCAGCAAGGGCCATGTATCCAGTGTACCTCTTAGGTGACCTCCTCTGTTTGTGCTGAGAAGATGGTGCTCCCACATTTTCTCTCACATCCTTCAACAATCTATCAACTTCTCTTATGCACTTTTGTCCATCTTTGGAAGACTTCGCTTGAGTGGATATCTCCACTCCTTGAACCTCTACATGGGGCTATTATGCAATAGTCTGAGGCTCCTCCTCCTTAGGAACCAACAGTTCCTCCATAGCCTATAGTTGGAGCTCCCTCTCAAGTGAAACTCGAATGGTCTTCTACTCATCGAGCCTGAGATCTCTGCGAACCACTATCCTCTGACTGGTAGGCAAGTACACCTGATAGTTGTGAGGTGTATGAGTGTACCCCACAAATATCCCCAAATCTGTTGTCGGATCAAGCTTCTTCCATGCATCCTTTGTCACATGGCAATATACCAATGAGCCAAAGATCCTGAAGTGACCCACATCTGGTCTCTTACCAGAGAAATATTCCTCTGGTGTCTTCATTCCAAGTATGCAAGGTGGGGTTCTATTCTGTAAATAAACTGTTGTGTTGCATGCATTAGCCCACAAGTGAAGTGGTAGGCCTTGTTCATGCAACATTGCCTGTGCTGCCCCTACAATAGTTTTGTTCTTCCTCTAAGCCACGCCATTTTGTTGTGGGTTATGAGGTGTCATCAACTCTCATTTAATTCCTTCCATTACACAAAATTCTGTACACTATTGAGAGACATATTCTCCACTGTTGTTGCTTCTCAAGGCCTTGATCTTCTTCCCTGACTATTTCTCGACCAAAGCTTTGAACTCACAAAACTTTGTGAAAGTTTGGTCCTTCTTCTGCATGAAATAAATATAGCATTTACGACAATAGTCATCAATGAAAATCACATAATATCTTTTCTTCACTTTTGATGCTGTTGAGAATGGTCCACAAATCAATATGAACTCGCTCTAAGATAGCCTCTGCATGGCTGTCTCGATCATGAAAGGAAGACTTGGTTTACTTTCCCAAGGTACAACCTTTGGATGTGTCAACTTGCTCAAGTTTACCTTTGGGAGGTCCTGTAGATATCTGATGCATTATCTTCAAAGCCAGATGATGCAAATGGCCCAACCGCCTATGCCATAACTCGCCAATGTCTTGGCTTTGCACCAATTCTACTTTTATACTTGTTTCTGCATAATAATTTACCTCTAGTTTATAGATATTCTTCACCCGAATATGTATCCTCTTAGTCTGACCCATGTCTATGTGTCTTAGGAATGCCTTTCCTTTACTAAAGACAACATCATAGCCTCTATCCTCCAACATCACGAATGATACCAAGTTCTTCTTCAGTCCAAGCACATCCATCACATTTGTCAAGGTGAGAGGAGCTCCATGCTCCCTCTCAAAAGAAACCATGCCTACTTCTGAAACACTATACCTTCCATCGTCACCCATCTCTATGCACATCTTGAGGTCTTTCTCCTCCAAGGCACTAAATAAATTTTTATCACTGGTCATGTGGAATGAGGCTTCATTGTCAGGATACTAGACACAACCCATCATCAATGACACCATGCATTCGATGAGTGTAAAGTCCATTTCAAACTGAGAAGCTAATGCCTCACCTTCTGATATTTCTGAGGATCCCTTCTTGGACTTCTTTGATGGGAAATTAGTCGCATATTATCTGATCTTGAGACAATTAAAGCATCTTACTTTAAACATGTAACCCTTCTTCCCTCCATGAGAATAATTTGATTCGAAATGGGAAGCCTTCCGCTTCCCTTTCCTTGCCTTACTTGCTAAGGCCATATTTTCTTTGTCATCATTCTTGGATGAAGAACCATCTCATGTGCTCCTCCTGATCTCCTCCTTCATAAGATCTGACCACAGTCATTCCCAATCCGGCAGTTTCTCCCTTCCATTCACAGAGTCCTAGTAGCTATTCCAACTCTTTGTAAGGTCAAGGAGAGAGAGGCTCACCATATCATCACCGGCAGTAGTTATTCCCAAACTACCAGGATCATCTCTACAGGTGGTGAGCATGTTTAGATATGTGGAAATAATATTTCCCTTCTCCATCGTGATTCTTCGAAGCTTATCCTTGAGTGCCAATTTCCTCTGGTCGTTACTATTCTAGAAGAGGTCCTTCAATGTTTTCCACATTGAAAATCGAGTATCCTTCCCATGGAGACTCGAGACAATATGATCTCAAACTCCCTCAAGGATAATCAATCTCGCCTTCGCCACAAACTTCTTCCACTCAACCAACTCTTGTGCATTAGTTGAAGCTGGCTTTGGGATTTCTTGATTAATGAATTCCTTCAAGCCATTGTCTTCTAATACTACCTCCATTCTATCTTTCCATGCTACGTAATTCGAGCTACCTTCCAAGGCATACTAGAGTCTCAAGCCATATCACACAATTGGCCAACCTTGAAGTATGATATGAATTAGATTTTCACCTGCAACCCTGAACTTCAAACTTCGAATTCTCTTCTCAGTATACTATTCACATCTCTGATACCATGTAGAAAATATGCTGGTAGGTTAACCCGATAATACAATATAAATCAAAGCATAATACTATAACCTACATCTACTATCAAATTGTGGAAGCTTAAAGATCGAGCTAAATAATATAACCAAAAGAAGAAGAACCGATGGCACAATACACATGAAAATACTTTAGGGAAAGCCTCAGCTAAAAATCCCATCTATTATATTATCATACATGGTGGAAATACATAGGAATTATACAAAGCCTTAGCTCTCACAGCTATCCAGCTCTCAGTACAATCCTCATAGATCCTCATAGGAAATCTTGGCTTCTCTCCAGCCTTCCTCTCTACCCTCCAAGCTCCTATTTCCTTGCACTGTTCCTTACAGATGATCTCCTCTTACCAAGTGGAAAACCCTACCTCGAAAACTGCGCAGTCCTCTAGGATAAATAGTTGACTGCATGCATGAGTTTTCTCCATGAGAAAACACATGCAATTGATAGTACACTATGCTTGAACATTAATCTCAACTAGATTTTTCTCAGAATAGACATGCATGATTTCTGATGAGTGAATCTTTAGTTAACTAGAGTAGTTGAGTGCATTAATGCATCAACCGACGGTTAACTCACTATTAGTTCCTCAAACAGTTTGGAACTAATTTAACTGGACTTAACTGAGTAAACTAAGTTAACTAACTACAACTCAAATGTAACTCAATCTTATCTCCTTAATTTAAGGGGTAACTCTTGCATGACTTCAGAAAGACTTCTAACTAGAATTTCTCCAACTAATTAATTTAAAATTAATTAATTAATTATTTCCAAGTAGCTGTTAAGACTAAATTCACTTTTAATTCACAATTTAATTCAAGGAGAAATTAAATTGGAATATTCTTTAGAATAGCGTGTCATGGACCTCTTTTTAACTATCTCATGGTTACAAGGCATTGATCCATGATTAGCAAATCAAAAATAGTCTGAATGATTTCCTTATGGCTCAAACTTCATTAGCATGGAACAACAATCAACATCCAATATTTCATGTCCAAATATCAACCCAAATCGTTAGTTAATGACATCTTCAATATTCAAATTGATTCACTAGTGAGGTAAAATAACAAAACAATTATTACTACATTCTAGAACTCTGTAGCATTCAAATTATTATAATTTGTGCTCAAAAGATTTGAAAAACTAACTATGAACTAAGGAAATAAGGGGAAAAATTGTAACAATTCCAAGGCCCAACACCTGACTACACATTATTCTATTATACGTGGTTCTAGGTACTAACACTTTATCCTGTACGTGTTATGAGTAGTAATCCTTTACATATCATTACAATGATAATAGAAGTCCTATTGAATTTTTGCAGAAGGAAAATTTTGGAGGGCAACTTTGATACAGGTATACTATTACTATTTCATGATTATTTCCTTTATGTTGTTATTCATGATGACTTTTACTGTATTTATATCTACCCTCATTACTTGCTTGTGATATTTCTTACATGTATGTAGCAAAGTAGGGCCAGTTAGAGGTTTTCGAGGGGAAAGGGTGTGCCTCCCATCTCTTACGTTGAATTGATCTAATACAGGTTGATTCTTTACTACATATGCTCTTGTCTTTATGATATTGTAAACAAGGAACTAGGGAATGCATGTCACACTCTTGTTGGCACTTGGGATAATGAGTGACTACTATTTGTCCCTCTATCCGAGGGTAATGAATTTAGGGAGTAGTGGACATAATTGTCACATAGTGGTTATGAGTGTGGCCTACGACCCTATGTGTATTCATATTCTAATAATATTATATGTTGAGTTTGTATAATTTTCCCTATCCTAGTACTAGTACTTCTAATGGTCATATATATTCCATATATTCAACAACAAAACCAACAATGGTTTCTCATTCATATTTTTAACTTTTCTGGATGGAATTTATCCATTTACATGAGGATTTTTTGTTAAATTTGCTAATATTGTGAATTCTTGATTAGGTTGAGAATTTTGTAGCATAATTCATGTTTTTAATGCTCTAGTTCCATATGATTGATGGGTTTCATTTCTTTGGGTTTACTATTTTCACTTTGTAACTGGAAAAGTGAAATAAAATTTTCACCTATAAATGAATCCCATTTGAAGGAGGATGTAGTTCTTTTTGGGTAACTTTATACTATATGCATGTTTTATTTTCATCAAATTACATTCATTCCAAAATTGTTGTTTCTATAGAGAGACAGATAGACTCTATTTTCTGATTATTTGCATTAATCCTATGCTTTAGTTCCTGTGTTTGTATTTTGTCTTGGTCGAATTAGTCACTCAAATTTTACTTTAAATGGTGGAGATTTATATATTGGATATTTGAGTCTGGTAAAGTCCACTAACTCCAACCATTTATCATGGCGTTATGCTACCACACCGTTAATCATCTACAACTCCTTAGCTAAGGTTTGAAAGTGGTGTTTACTTTGTTTCTCTTCCCTTTTGATACACACACACACACACACACACACACACACACACACACACACACACAAACACACACACACACACACACATATATATATATATATATATAGATATATTTCCGAATTTAGATGTCTGTGATCCATGCTCGAATTATTAAGAACATTTTGGTAATAATCACATAGGAGAAGTTTTATTGATGTGTTTCGAACTAGCTAGTGTGGTTCATCGTTAGGACACGATGGAGAATTAGATCATGGCATATGACTAAATAGAGAGAGCGGAATGTAGAGACACTAATTTACAATGGTTAGAATATAACAACTAGTTTTGACTCTATAAATATAGTTAATTAATAAAATATTTTACAATGGTAAAGTTGATTGTTAGAGAAAATAAATTTAATTAAGTAATTAATTTATAAATTTATTTATTTATATCTATTAGCCAACTAGACAATAAAATAATTAGACAACAACTAAAAATAGCTAAAAAAAACTAAGGAAATTATTAACTATGGGTCAAACTTAAAAAAATTAATTAAAAAAATCAAATAAAAATTAAAAATAAATATTACATAAATAATAATAACAAGTTACATAATAATAATTATATTATTATTATTATTATTATTTTATTATTATTATTGTTATTTACAACAACAAACAATAAAATAATAAGTCAACCAAGAATATCTAAAAATCCAACTAAGGAAATTATATTCTAAGGGTCAAACTTAAATAATATTAATAAAAATCAAATCAAATAGTAATAAAATCAAAGTAAAAAAAAAAAAAAATTGAAAAACCTATAATAAAATTATTAAGAACACATGGCAGGAACTCAACAATTGCTAATTTTTTGTTCATCATCTCTATTAAGATTACTTGGCATCCTTTGGATTGCTATGACTTCTATAGACTTGACGTGATGGAAATGACTAATCCTAGCAATGACTAGTGACTCTTCAATGCAGATGTGATGTTTAGTTTTCCACATGTTTTGCGAGAGCTGAGGACTAAGTTCTCCCATATTTGATGTTGGTTGCATGCACATGAATCCTTTTATTTATTGAGCATCTAGTCTCACCAATGCACGAAGTTCCAAAAGAACATGGGATGACATAGACACCTTTCATATCCTTCAGGTCTACTAGGTATGTTACGGATCTTAGGGACCTATGAATGGTGTAAAGGGGCCTAAAGGTTGATGGAATCTTATGCTTCATTAGGATCCTCGCAATATTCTTAGTGATCCCTTGTATAAAAGGAAGATTCACCCTTGAAATCCCATCTTTGGGTTCTTTTGTAACCTTCAAACCTTTGTTAGCTTTAAGGAAAGCTTTAACACATTGGTTCCTACTATACCCATTATTATTAAAAACATTCAAGAGATGGGTTTTCTCATCATTAAGGTGGTTTTCATCAGAAACTCTTAATGCTTCAGTAGCTAAGGTGTTGAGAACACCCAACCTTTGATTAGGGAAATGATGGGGTTTAACATGAATATATTGATGAGTGTGAGTTTTCTTTGGAAAGACCTGGTGAGAGAAAGTACCATCGTCCTTCTTTGAAAGAAGTACATTGAGGAAAGGAGACTACCATTGATTTCACATTCCATGGTGAAATTTTTGGAGCTAGACTGATTGTTAAGATGTTGGAAAAAAGGTTCCAACTTTCCCTAACCATGGGGCCAGATGACACAGGTGTCATCAACAAACTTATTCCAAATATTTGGTTTGAAAAGAGTTGAGGCCAAGGTCCTCGATTCAAAATCTTCTATGAACAAATTAGCCACTACAGGGGAAACGGTGGAACCCATGGCAACACCACATGTCCATTCGTAGAATTTCCCATCGGAGTTGAATAAAGTAGAGGTAAGACAAATTTCAACTCACTTAGCCGTGTTAAGTTCTGTAATGCAGTTTATGACTTCAATGACTTCATTATAGTGACTTACCAAATATCACTAACGATATCAGTAGAAAAGACCATCTTGTTGTCCTTAGGAAGGCTAAGCCACCCAAGAGCAACATTAGTGTTGGGAACAGTTTCCCCTAGAATCAATTTTGGGGTCAAAAGCCCAAGTTTTGGGCTAGAAAGCCCAAATTTTGTATGAAAGAATGTAAAGTCTCTGCATTTTGTGGTCGCGGAGTGGGAAGATGTAAAGATTCATTAACGGTTTCTACCCTTGTTTTGTGTAAGTCATGTCGGTTTTAGACATCTAACCATGGTCTACGACCATGGGATTCTATAAAAAGAAGTCCTATAAGAGTCTCTTAGAAGATCAGTTCAGTTCAGTAGATCAAGGATGAGTCATTGATGTAATGGGTCTATAAGATAAAATATTGAAAAGTCTTAGCATAGGAAGGAGGCATAGGAAGGAGGCTCTTTAGTTGTGTGTGCAGAGGCTTGTTTCACAGTAATTTGTCACCATTTGTCACCGTCCCTGTTACCCCTCTCCCGCATCTTGGAGGACCCATTCCGGGACTTGTGAGAAGTGACAAGACTTGAAACCACTTGCCTTATTTACCTCTAAACATGAGCTTCATATGCCCTTAGGACATCTCCTGCTCATTGCCCCTAAAAATAGCCCTTTTTGCATTAGCACTGGTGCCCTGTGTTATGCCCGCGCCAATGGGGAAAATCCTAAAGAAAGGGCACGCCATTGGCGCTCTGTCTCAGAGTCGCAATCGCACCAACCAGTTTGGGCAAAGATTTCAACCACTCAAACTTCCGAAGGTTCTGTCCAACTCATTCACCAAACTGATTCCAATTTGAGTGAGGATGGTTTGGCTTCGAATCTCCTTGGATGGAAAGTAGTTTGCCACCATTCCATGGAAGTTTCCAAGTGATGAAGCCAAATCCATTATTGTGGGGGATTGACCTTATCTCTTCCTTTTCTCTATAAAAGCTTGTTCCCATGGCTTGAGCAAGCTAGTTCTAGTCCTGTGGTAATTATACTTGTGCTGAAAGGAAGATATCAAGAGATTAGAGTTGCAAGAGCCTT
>APFE031329212.1:5509-52866 GCA_000404065.3 Pinus taeda
ATTAGACTGTTGGGCCATCCATCAAAATTTAGTAAACATGAAGGCATGTACACACCTTGCCTTGTCTTGGAAATATGGGATCTTTTTTTCAGCAAAGCAGAGCATATTTGGAATTTTGAATTTGCCAATCATGAAATATGAAACCTATTGGTATAGGTATCCAACATTTGTTAAAGTAGGCCAACTCCTTCACCAGGGACTAACTTCAGTAGAAGTTTCCTCATCCAATGGAGGAACTCAATGCAATGGGGACCATTTCTTCCTAAGGGGGGAGGAATGATCCATGTGGATATTGGTGGCCACCTGCCAAGTCCACTTGGACCCCCACCATTGTTTCTTTTAGCTTTTTAGTTTCCTTAATTGTAGAACAATTTACTACTTTTAGCATTTTTTTGGGTCCTAAACTTTTAGAGCCGTTTGAGGCCCTAAACAACGTTTTTTGGGAAACTTGGGAGTAACATGGGGCAATCGGCCGATGTTTCTCTTCCCAAAGTTGTAGTTCTTGGATATATATTTCTAACAAGATACTACGCGTGTTAAACAAAGATCGTATGCTAAAGTTATGACCCGGGAAGTTGATGTACCAATTTACCCAAATGGGCCCACAGTTTGGCATTTCATCCTCTAGGATTAGGTTTTTGAATGTGTAGGGATTTCCATTGTTTCTTAACAAATAAATAGGCCTTCAAGCCTCATTGTGACACAGTTCAGAGGCATGTAGCCACCACATCTCTTCTCATAGATAAGCTATCATTGCCCTAGCTAGTTTACTTCCATTGTTATTTGTAAGCATATTTCAGTATTTTACATTAATGAAATGAAGTATTATTTCCATTGCATCTCTATGTTAATAGTTATCTCTATAATTTGTTACGTTCCTGTTTAAATTCAGATCACCAGAACTGTGAAGGGAGCAGTAGATTCAAAGGATGACAAACTCTGGAAAGAGACCATGGTTGATGAAATGGCATCTTTGCACAAAAATGAGGCTTGGGATCTGGTGGAGTTGTCGGATGGAAGGAAACCCATTGGCAGCAAATGGGTGTTGAAGAAGAAGACAAATGTAGAAGGAAAGGTGGAGAAATACAATGCTCAGTTTGTAGCATAAGGTTACTCCTAGGTGCCAGGAATTAATTTTTGTGATATTTCTTCTCTTGTTGCCAAAGTAGCTTCTATTAGATTACTTTTAACTGTTTCTACTGCTTTGGATTTTGAGGTAGAACAGATGGACGTGAAGACAACATTTCTTCATGGGGATGTGGAAGAGGAGATCTACATGGAGCAACCTAAGGTCTTTTCAATGAAGGGTAAGAAAGAAATCGTATGCATGTTAAAGAAGTCTTTGTGTGGGTTAAAATAGTCACCAAGGATGTGGTATCAAAAATTTGATACATTTATACGGGGACTTGGCTTCACTAGAAGCAAAGCAGAACACAGTATGTATTTTAAATTAATTGGTGACCATGTTATTTATCTGGTATTTTATGTGGATGATATGTTGCTAGTTGGAAATGACAAAGAAATTATCCAAGATTTGAATACCCACTTGTCCTCCAAATTCGACATGAAAGATCTTCGTGCTGCAACTATATTTTGGGCATGGAAATTAAAAGAGACTGGGAAAAGAGGAAGCTTTGGTTAAACTAGAGGATGTATGTTGAGACAATACTACAGAGGTTTAATATACAGGATAGTAAACTAGTGAAGGCTCCTATTCTTGTAGGTGTGATGTTATCTGATTAACAGTGTCCCAAGACACAAGAAGAGGAAAAGGACATGACCTGTGTTCGATATGCAAGTGTAGTCGGTAGCCTGAGTCTGTACTAGACAAAACATTGCACATGCAGTGGGAGTATTGAGAAATTTTAAGTCAAAACCAAGGAAGGATCACTAGACATCAGTGAAGCGGGTTTTAAGGTATTTGTGTGGCACTCGTGATTATGGTTTGTGCTACCAAGGAAGACCATGATTGGACAGAGTGTTGGATATTCGTGGCTTTGTTGATGCAGATTGGCCTGGAGATCTGGATAAGAGAAGATATAAAAGTGGGTATGTGTTTAACCTATTTGGAGGTGCAATCAATTGGATGAGTAAGAAACAATATGTAGTGGCACGATCAACTATAGAGGCAGAATACATGACAGCCACTCATGCAAGCAAAGAAGTAGTTTGGTTGCAAAGATTGTTTTCAAGTATGGGGTTAGTACATGGAGCTATAAGGATAGACTGTGATAGCCAAAGTGAAATTTTCTTGGAAAATAACCATGCATATCATTCAAAGACAAATCACATTGATGTTCAATATCACTTTGTGAGGGATATAATAGAAGATAAAAGGTGTTTCTAGTAAAGGCAGACACTTTGAAGAATACTGGAGATGCATTGACAAAATCTGTGAGCTTTGAGAAGTTCTCTTGGTGTATAGAAACAATGGGTGTTGTAGGGTTGGATAAATGAATAAGCCCTCTTGTGGACCCTTATGAGAAGAAAACAACAAGTGGGAGAATGTTGGGTTGTGTTATATTCTTTCCATGACTAGCCCACATAGTTAACTAGGGGGTTAGACCGGGGGGCGGAGCCCCCCCTTTGTTGTGCCGATTACGTAGCGAGGTGGTCATAAGGGGTTTGAGGGGTGCAGGTAACCCCCCTCTATGGGGTCTAGGGCAGCGCCCTGGAGAATTTTGTTTTTTGGACCCTATATCAGGTTGGGTGGATCTACCTATGGTTTTGTGCATGTTTTTCGCACATGGCTTTGGACAAGATGGTTTTTGGTCCATGGTTTTGGACATGATGGCTTTTTTTCCATGGTATTGGATGCTTCAGTATGTATAAATATGTATTGTAAAATTGAAAGGAACATAATGAAAAATCAAGCTACTAGTCCCAGTTTTGGGATCCAGGGAAAAATATCTATGTATATGTGTTTTAGGTGTTATGCTCTCGCATTGTTTATTTTCTATGTTTTAGAATTCGTATGCAGGTAATTTCTGTACAGTGTTAAAACCTACAGTTCATATCCATCTCATCAATCTTCCTTCCCTACTAATCATAACCTTGTAGAGGCCATGAAATATGACATAAATAATAAGCACCTTATTAATATGCCCGAGGTTTCCACCCATCAAAATTTTATGAGCCTAATCATTGACATCTCTATATTTTGGTTAGAATAGAGGATATTGTGGAGTATAGTACATTGTTTTCTTACCTCTTCTTGCATGATTACCCATGTGTTGGCATTATATTTTCCTACCTCCTACCAGCCTTATCATCCATGTGACTCTATCCACATTTTCTTTGGAATTTTCTACGAGTAATCATATAGGTCGACATATTTATATTGTTTGGATGATATGTTGGTTGCACTAGCTTTATGATTACATTTAGTATTAGTTTTTAACCATATGAAAGTTAGAGTAGGATGCATTGAAAGTTGATTTTTGCATTAGAAATAACGTCATATTGTATTTCTCATGATACGTTAGTTTCATTTAAAGTTTGCATTTGAAAGTTTATTTATATGAGTCAACTTTATGGGTCTAATCCAAGCATGTGTGATCATAAGACATCTCAAAATCATGTCGTCTCATGTTTTTCATATGTTATATGTGTAGGAAATAGGTATGTGGTAACCAAGGATTGTTGCAGTCCTAGTGACCTCCCATTCAAGTAGCGTTGTCCAATCTTTCGAGAGTTCATGTCCTAGTTGGAACAATATGTTACCTACCATTTTGTGGGTGAAATCCCTAAGAGAAAAAATTCTTTGACATGGTCCTCAACGACAACTAACAACCCCTTGCAGCCAACATCTAGCACATTGTGTCATTTCTATGCCACCTGAGCCAACCATGTGGTCCCTCACCCATCTGTCATGATTGTATGTTTGAAGATGGGTCTCACAAACCTAAAGGTATGCCTTGTGATTTGGTTATTAAGTATTGTAGTTTGATTATCATCGATACTTCTCGACATGGATATATATATAGATTCGGTGGAAAGAGTCGGCTAGGCCTATGCTCTTGGCCCCTAGACCTCTTTTGGATGTTATGCTTGGACCTTAGTCCCATGAGATCCCTTTTATTGACATTTTGGCTCTAGGGATGGTACTAGATGGGAAACCCTCATCCACACATATCACTCCCCTTCCACTCATTGTAACCCAATTCATCATTTATCCCATCTGGGTCCACATAGGGTTAGCCTTCTCCCTCCCCTTTCCCACACCTTAGGTAAGGCCTGGAATGATGCCCCAATGGTTGATGTAGCTAAAAAAAAAGTAAAATCATAATTGGCCACATTCAATAGGAAAATTTACCACAAAATGCAAAATATAGTTGGGACAAACACATTTAGTACATTGGAAAAAGCCAATACATGAGCTCTACCCCATTATCATGGCCATCACCCTCGTTCCTATAGGCCCTAGATGAGGCTTCTTTATCATTCAAGAACCCATGATTATCCGAACCCCTGGTGGGTAATGAACAACCCTAACTTAAATGGGATATCCACTACTATACCTTACACATCATGCTCTTATCCCTTGAGCCCTGAGTAGTTAATCAAAGAAAAGTCATAAAAGTCAAAAGGCATATAAATAGGGTGGAAAATCAAGGTCGAGGAACCTCATGCACCATGATTTCTCTCTCTTATACATTATATACCTAATTGTGGGATTCCCTTTTATTAGCTACCCTTGTACCTGAGCATGCAGAAACCCTTATTCCCTTTAAAGGTAGAAACCACCTAATAGGATACTTGGTGAATCCCATTGGGAAGTTGGAGACATTAGTGCATGCCAAAGCCCATTGTGGAAGGGCATGCCATTATGATGTGCACGCCTACTGTCCATAGTTTTGTATGCTCTTTAACTCAATTTCACTTGATGTCTTATTTTATTGGAAGGCTAGAGGATGCATTCGATCTTATGCAGGATTCTAGATGGTCTCCATTTTGAGTTTGGTCCCCCTATATGAGGTCCTAACCTTCCAGAGGGCTACATTGGAACATGTAGGGTGTGTGTTAAGAGACACAGGTCTTCATAGTAGTAGACAACCCTCAATGAGCCCCCAAATATGTTCAAATATTTTTCTAGATTCACCTATTAGACAAGGAAGATGCGCCTGGTTCACCATGACGGATCCAACTCACAGTTGTACCGTACAATTGGCATATCACCCACGACTTGTATGCTGATTAGAAAACCCTTACAAATGGTCTACAAGAATATTTGATATACATGGAGACCCATGAAGTTACTTGTGTGCCCTCCCACCCATTGGGAGCACCACAAGTTTATTATTTAGAGAACAAGGGGCCAACCCCTTTTCCACTACTTTTGGGAGTCTTGCTCATCATTGTGGCACTTGTGGACTTTATCAGGCCTCTTAAAAGTCCCAATGACATGTATTATTGATTAGTCGACCTCTTGAGAGGCTTATTCTTTTGTTTATGTGCTATTTTGTTTGGCCTGTCACCAAAAGTTATTTGTTTTGCACATTACTTTATCATAGGGGCTAATGTAGTCCCAAGTAGCTAAATCAAACTCATTTTAAGTGTATAAATAGAAGTTATGAGGATTCATTTTAGTGTCATCACTTGGATTTGGAACTTGTATCCCTTTAGAGATTTTCTCTATCTTTCTTGTAGGAATAATTTTTGGAGTATGGTATGAATTTTGATGTTTGGCTAATTTTGATATGTCGCTTCTTGATGGAAAGTTTTTAGATGGTTGGATATATTCTTATACATGTACATACGTTTTAATGCTATTCTTTCTTTCTAATTTTGTTACATACATTATTGTCGGGATTTCACTATACTAGGGCTTATTTGTTGCATCTCTTATGCGAAGTTGTGGAAATTTTGTTTCTGGATAGTGAATGCTTCATGTATGGGCCATATATAATGAATGCATATTCCAATGGATGTTTCATTACTGGAATTGATCTTCATAAGCCATTTATATTGCAAAACTAAATATGAATTATTTGAAGTTGCTTTTGTTACTGCCAAGGTGCCAAGCAAAGTTGTCTTTGAGGCCTCCTTGACTTAGAAAATTCAAAGGTCAATAGTCATAATTCTACCTCACCCCATTTCTCCCTAAAGTATTAGGCACTATTCCATCGAAAGGTGATTTTTCATCCTAGTCCCTCTCCTTTTCTAGGCCTAGCCCCATTAGGTCTCTAAGGGCATCATTTATCTTACAAACCACCCATCAAAATATTTCGATCTCTTGGCCCTTACTGAGCTAGTGTGTCTCATAGGTAGCCTCCAATTTTGAAGTAATTCTAACATTTGGATCTTGAGATATTTCAAGCCTTAGACTCAACATTAAATCTTTCCCTTGGTTTCCTTAGGCTAGAAGCCTCATTGCGACCCTCACATTGTCTTTCATTAAAAATTATTTCTTTGGTTGCTTTTCCCATTTGGAATAGGTCAAGCATATCATTGGTTGATAAACCATACCCCTTTGGCCTGCCTCACAGGTCCACTTGGCCCTTTGTGGTCTCATACACTATTAAGGGTAATTCTTTATGGATCACTAGGAATCCAAGCTTTCACAAGAATTTCAAGGCCTAGGAACCTCAATTATAAGATACATACCCTAAACCTAAAACCTTTAGTTTCCCCTTAGGCCCTTCCTATATAGCATTGAACCTTGCCTCCAGAGCAAGTAATCCACTTATTTGAGCATCTCTACTGAATAGGCTTCTAGGATCACCCCACACCCTATCACTGGTCTATCCATTTAGTGATCCTCATCGCATTGGTTAATTTCCGTAAAGAACATAGAAACTTAGCTAAGGTGACAATGGGCTATTGCTCCATTGTTTCCCTTAGCGTAGAAAAATGTAAATAGTGTGTTATTTTTATTAGAAATTTGTATTAGAAAAGTGGTTCAATAAAGAGATTTGTTTGAAGGTTTTAACAATATCTATTGAAATAAAAGGTGTTCTTTACTATGCCACAAATACATGTGTTATGGCATGTATTGAATAACGAAAACGAGTAGTAAAATTACAAAAATATATACCCAATTCTCTTCATAAACATGTAATTTTAAAGAATAATCATAGTATATACTTAACCAAGAAAATATTTGAAAATTAGATGAGAGATGTAAAGACCGTCATCATCATCATCATCATCATCAGAGATATTTATTTTATTTTGATGAAATTAAAATTTTTATGTTTTTTTTTTCACAAGTGGGAAAACCTATCATAACTCAGTTGTCAAACCAGTAAAGGCAACCATCTCTAGTTGTTATATGCCAATGCATGCTAACTCATCCACTGGTCAATAAGGGGGGCAAACTTGAGCAGTTGACCTGTTTCCTCATGTCCCTAGAAGTCAAACTCTTAGTCATTAAAACATACTCTAGGTCTATTAAAATGTTTATATTACATTATAATAATCTTAATTATTTTATTTTTATTTAATTTAAATTTGACCAATATATATATATATATGTATATATATATATATATATTATATATTATATTAATATATATATTATATATAATATATATATATATATATATATATCTATATATATATTTTTCCTTTGGTAAGGCTATTTTATTAAAAAAACAAAAATATAATTACAAAGAGGCAGAGCCTCAATCGTTGTCACTGAAGTTCATCATGAGTATCTAAACTACCCCAGATTTGGGGAAACCAGTTTGACATGGCAAAAACCATACATATATCCTGAGACCGACACCAAAGGAAAACCATACATATGACCTGGACCCATTCTTTAAGGCAAAAACCAGAAGACGTTTTGACACAAGACCACTTGATGTGACTGAAAATATGACAAACCTGCTTATCGTTCAGACAAACAACAAAAACAACAAGTGACTGGACCAAACCCGTCAACAGCAAAAGTTTGAGTTGGTGCATGGGTGGCGATGGATGTCATGTGGATTTACTTGTTATCATCCTAGTCAGGTGTCTCCTCGACAATGAGGCAAGCATACCGGCCCCAATCTTCATCCTCCTCCACCATGTCACCTTTTGCTACGCCACCTGGAGGCTCTCTTACATGCTGGGTGCCGCTCGAACTGCTAGCTAAATCCATCATAATAGAAGCTTCGGCTGAGCTGCCACTAGTTTGTTGAATGTCACCAGTGTGAACTCCTTCATCATGTAGTCGGCCATGCCTAACTCCCCTACTATCATCCTTCGGCACTTCTCAGAACCAAGACTGAATCCCTAACTTCTCTCCTCCTGAAATTGCGCTTCAGAATTTCTCACCTGAGCATTATTCTGCTCATTTTCTTCAAAGAAAATAATGGTTACATTGGCAGTTATGATGGCCCTATTCAGGCTACTCACAAACCTGAACTGAGTCGAGTGAGGGATTGAACAATGCTACAGAGGAGATATTGCAGTGTAGAGCCAGAAATCACTGTGCACGGCCATTGAGGCCTGCACTTGGCCTCGACCACTACGCGTTTGAGGATAATTTCTATGAGGCGAACTGGGAGGAGGTGAATTCTCATGGGAATGAGGGGTTGAGGCAGGAATAGAGCTCTGCGCTACTTGTGGGTGAGTTCTGCCACCGTGGGTTCCTCCTCTGCAGCTCCTCATACGGTGACGGACCATATCAATGTGGTTAGAGTGGAATTCAGCTGGGCAAAAGGCCGAGAAGGAGAACAGGTTGTGAACAGAGGGCTCCTGTGCAGGATTCAAAGGCAAATGCCTAGAATGGGAGTAATGGTGCCCATTTCTAAGGTCAATACAGTACAGAAGCCAACATCAGCTCCTGGTGGTAGTTCCACTACAAGGATTTCCAGCCTGAGGCAGACAAATGCTGAGGGAAGGAGGATAGACAGAGGAGTCGAAAGGCTCCATGTTATGTCCAACTGCATCCGGATCTCAGCCTGAGTGGCTATTTAATGTTGCATGCAAGCTGGCCTGCATTTGTTTCAGGTGAGCTTGGAATGGTGTGCTATCCACCGTCTGGTAGGTCCAAACACTGGCGGTCCATTGGGTCACCATTAATTGTCTCAGAGTTCACTTGCATCCGGGTGCGCTTCTTCTTCCTGGGCCATTTCTCTCTTCACCATTTCCTTACATTCCAGTATCTAGTGTTGAGTGGCTAGTGTAGAGAACTATCCTTTATGGGGATCCCTCCCACTTTTCACTCCTATATTTGCCAATAGGTCAGCCACTTTATTTCCCTCCCAACGTATGTGCTTGAGATTGATTACTCTCTGGGAGGAGAGCCATATTTCAATAAGTTCTAGCTAACTTGCCATTCTCGAGCTGTTGCTCACTTTACTTGATTATTTTCCCTGTAAAATTTTCTTGACCATGTTTTTGGGCTAGAAGGAGTCCCTGCCATAATCCTTCTAATTCTGCCAAGTTATTAGTGTCCAATCCATTTGAGCCTAAGTAGGTTAGAAGAGGAGTTCCCTTATGATCTCTGAATATTCCTCCAAATCATACCTTTCTTAGATTCCCTTTCGAGGTTCCATCAAAGTTTAGCTAGAACATGTGACAGGGAGGAGGAAACCACTTATCTGGTGTCCTACTTTTTGCTTGTGTTTTTCCTTTGTTTATCATCTCTTGATTCCAATGAAGATTCCAATTTGCCAATATGGTTTGTGCCTGAGGGAGGGAGGGAAATTCCTCCTCATTCCATGTTTGAAGAAGTAAAGCTTCCCTGATATTTTGACACATTGTATTCCAAAGAGATTCCAAGGGCATAGATTGGTCCTTGAAGATTCGCCAGTTTCTCTCCTTCCAAATTGTCCACATGAGAGAACTTGATATAATCTTCCATAAGGAGTTTAAAAGCTTGCTTTTAAATGGGTTCCTTGCCCAGTTGTGAACAGTGGATACACTATCTCCTTGTGTCCATCCATCCTTTTGGCATCTAAATTTGACTTTTTCCCAGAGTTTGTGTGCTAATGGACAAGAGTTCATAAGATTCTTAGTGGTTTCCTCTTCTTGCTTACAATTGGGACAAATTGGAAGCTTCTCTTCCAGAGTTTGTCCCACGTAATGATTTTTTTGTGACATAAAATCCATAGAAAGGTGGAGACTTTCGGCCAAATATTGGGGTCCCATATTTTGTTCTAGAGAGGATATTTGACAATGTGTTCCTTCATAATGATGTGATAGGCCTCCCTAGTAGTGAAGGTTGCTTTTTCCTCATAGCCCCATCTAAGAACATCCTTTTCATCTGAATATTTTATTCCTCTCTTTGTTAATTTAGTACCAAGAATCTGTTGAGATGATTTCATTCCATGTCTTAACATGTGGTTCGTGCTAAGCCATTGCCTATGCCCCTACGTTATGGAAGGAAGCCAGAAGAGCTTGACTGTGTCAGATGTTTGCAATTCCTATTTTAGAATTTAATGAGGTAATATTAAGTCCATTAATTTGGGTTGTTGCTACCAGGAATCGTCCCAGAACCTTGTTGTATTGCCATCCTTAATTTCCCATAAACTATGTTGTTGAATTAAGAGCTTGTGTTGCTTGGCAACATTCCAGATTAGAGAAATTAGGTTGACTTCTGAAATTTGGATTAATTCTTCTATAGGTTGATTATTGGCATATTTTGCTGTCCAAAGGGTTTCCCAGGGGGTGAACAGCATAGTAAGCCATTTCCACTAAATGCGAGCACCCATAACCACGTTGTTGTGATAAGGATCACGCAGACCCGTTCCACCTGCAAGCTTTGGTAGGCAAACTGTGTTCCATTTGACCAGAGCCCATTTGCGTCTTTGTTTTGCGTTGCTCCACATGAAGGATATCTGTATACGTTTGATATCTTTGAGAACCCATTTGGGTGTAGCTACGATCGAGAATAGATATAGTGGCATGGATTGGAGAACTGCCTTGATTGAGACAAGACGACTGACCATATTGAGTGCCCTATGAGTCCAAGAGGATAGGTGTGCCTCTAGTTTTCCTAAGAGCATCCTCCAAGAGGAGTGTTTCAGAGTTCTTTTAGTCATAGGAACACCAAGATAATTGGAAGGGAGAGCAACAATTGTGAATCCAAGTATGCGAGCTATAGAAGCTTCAGTGATAGTAGGGGTGTGAAAAAAGGATATTTGAGATTTGGCTTTGTTTATTTTCACTCCAAAGGCATCCGAAAAGTCTAAAAATAGAGAATTGAATTGACAAGCTTCCTGGACTGAAGGTCATCCACAAATTGCAGCTGGGTGAAGGCAAGAGTGTTAGGAAATGACATGTCTCTGAGATTTTGGGATAACCGAGCATTTTTAATACTTTGGCCAAGACCTTCCACCATTAAAACAAAGAGGAAAGGGGAGAGAGGGTCTCTCTATCTAATACCCCGAGATGGCTAGAATGGTGAGGAGGGAATGCCATAGATCAAAATTGAGAAGAAGGAGGAAGAGATGAGACTCATTACCCATCTTATCTAGGTGAGAGAGAAACCAAAGGCAATTAGGGTCTTTTGAATACACATCCAGCGTAAGTTATCAAAGGCTTTTGAGAGGTCAATTTTAAGGAGCATACATGATCTTTTGGAGTGCTTCAGGGAGTGGATGATTTCGTGAGTAAGGATTACGCCATCTGTAATCTGCCTGCCTTCTACATATCCTAACTTCTCTGGCAAAATGAGAAGAGGTAGCAACGATTTGAGTCTTGAAGCTACAATTTTGGAAACAATCTTGTAGATGATGTTGCACAGGGTAATGGGCCGATATTTGTCAGGGGTGATAGATTGAGATTCCTTTGGGATAAGGGCTATGAATGCGGCATTCATAGCTGGAAGCAGCCACCTCAAAGTTCTCGCTTCCTCAACAACCTACTAGACTTCCATTTTTATTAGCTCTCAAAAATTATGGAAAAAATTGGAGGTAAACCCATGAGGGTCAGGCGCCTTCCCCTCTTTCATTTGATGTACTACATTCTCCACCTCCTGTAAGTCAACCGACCTGAGTAAGTGTTGGTTGTGCTCCTCTGTGATGACTTTGGGGATGTTCTTTGTGATTTTTTCTATAGCTTGCGTTCTGTCAACCTGTGGTTCTTGATGAGCTTGCTTGAAGTAGTTGAGAAGTTTGAGTTCATTTTCTTCATCTTTTTCCACTTTTACCCCCTACTCATTTTGGATGTGAGTGATATTCTTATTCATTCTGCATTGAATAGTAGTTCGATGAAAAAATTTTGTATTTTTTTCTCCTTCCCTTAGCCATCTGATTCTCAATTTTTGCCTCCAGAGTGTTTCTTATTGTTTGGCCCACTCTGAAATATAAGATTCGAGAGACTTTTCCTGTTCTGAAAGCTCCTCTGATATGCCTTTTGTGATGATCCGTTGCTGCAGCTATTTCATATCCTGATCGAGAGTGATTTGAGCCTGGAAAATGTTAGCAAATGAACAATGGTTCCATTGTTTTATTTTACTCTTGAGATGTTTGAACTTCTACTAAAATTGGAACATTCTTGTACCATTTGGTGGAGAGAAGTTAGTCCATTCCGAATTTATTAGGTTGATGAAATCCAGATGTGTCATCCAAAAAGCCTCGAAGCGAAAAGGCCTGTGGGTAGCATTGCCTGGTTGTGACCATTAGAGAGAAATTGGCCAATGGTCTGAACCTAAAAGCGGCAGAGTTGAAGCTGAGAGGTCTCCTCCTAAATGGATTGCATTTTCAGAGATTAAGAATCTGTCCAGTTTGTTCCTTCCTCCTCTCTTTTCTTCCATCTTGGTTATCATATTAAAGTCACCCCCAATGATCCAGAGTAGATGAGATCTATCAGCATTGATTGAAGAAAGGGTATTCAGAAGTTCTACCTTATACATAGCCTCCTGGGGAAAATATACATTGGTTAAATGGCCATGTATATCGGTCCCTGTGATGTGGAAAGTAGCTTGAAGGAAATGCTTTTTTGCATGTATGTTGTTGAGCTCAATGGTACGTGCATCCCAAATGATTTTCAGGCCACCTGAGGCACCAGAGGCATCCACTGCTGCTGCTAGACTACCTAGCCAAACTTTTGCAGCAATTCAGTCCAGAGAGGTAGAGTTGCATTTGGTTTCTTGCAAAAAGAGAATTTGAGGCTTCTCTTGCTTTATCATATTTTTAATCAATCTGCATTTTTGAGGGCCATTGAGCCCCCTGATGTTCCATGAGATTAGCTTCATGATGGAAGGTTGGAAAGAGAATTGTAATACTTTGTGAGATTGGAGTACCTTCCAAACTCCACTAGCATTTCTCCAATGTGAATGGTGTGCTGGAGATCCTTTTTCCTCCCTCTATTTTTGTTGTCCTTGGTGATATTTTTCCCATCCCAAAGACCTCCAGCTTGAATACCTAGGGATTTTTGCCTTTGTGCCCTGGAGAGAATTACTTCCAGATTCTCTAGCTGTCTCTCTGGGATTTTGCCATAATTTTTTGTTTTGAATGCCTGCTCTAGGCCAAGAATATCCAAATCCCCAATATCTACGCTTTCTAGTTCTTCTTCCATGTGTTGAGTATCACTTATTCCTTCAGTTGTTTATGTTGCCCTTGTAGAATCAGGCTGGTGCTGTCTACCTCCATTCCTTGAGAGTACCAAGTCGGGACTTTACATAGCGCCAAGGAGGAGATATCTGTGGGTAATGAATCTTTTTGGGTTTTCTTGGATTCGGAATGTGCAATTTGTTTGTCCATCAAGGGTTCCTCCTGAGAGGGATCGTGGATTTCAGGGTTGTGGACATCTTGTCAAGCTAGTGCTTGAAAACTATTGCTCGTAGAGGGCTTTGAAGAGCTAGCTTGAGGCTTCTTAGGATTTGAATTAGGTTTCTTGTGGTTTTCCTTTGATTGGAAACTTTAGTGAAGCCATTCAAATAAGGCTTATCAGAGGCAGAGGTATTCAAGGGTTTCTGATTTAGAGGACAGTCCCGAAACAGGTGGCCTAGTGTATGGCATCTCCTGCATCTAAATGGAACATGTTCATAATCAATTAACTGAACCCATTCAACGTTGTCATGATAGATACTTACCACATCTGGAAGTGCCTTACTGAGATGCATATAAATGTAGATTCAGGCGTAGGAAGTGTATCTTCAAAGTTTTTTCTCCTCTGCTATTTTGATAAATTCACCAAGACCATTTCCAATGGTTTGCAAAGACTCTTCATCCCAGTATTCCATAGGGAGTGAATAGAGACGGATCTAGACTGGCACCCAGCTGAGATCTTCTTTGTTCGAATTAAAGCACTCAACCCAGCCCCTTAGATATAGGCCAGTTGCATTGAAGAAATAGGGCCTTCCATCTAGTACTCTATTTTGGTCCTCTAAGTAGTTAAATATGGCCATGAAGAACCCTTTAGGTCCGAGCCGCAGCGTTATGTGTCCTTTCAGCTTCCACTTAGCTGCTATCCAGCCATGTATTTCTTTCTCTATTGACCACAGTCCTATGAATTTTCCTATCAGGGCATGATCTCTCATGTACTGGATCTAAGCATTGATCCGATGACTTGGGATCTCTATCTTCAGGCATTCAGCAGCAACCAATTTACAGGTGGTCGATGTGAATTGGGGATTCTCTCTGTCATTCGTCTTGGCATCTTGTGGATCTATTTCCTCTCTATGTCCATTTTGTTCAACTTATCTAGTACCTTCCTCATGCCTCTAAGGAGAATCATTTGCATTAGGGGGAGGCTCAGCGTCCTCCCCCTGAGGGGGATTCATGATGCTCGCGATGCTCCTTGTTGTATGTGGTCTTTTGTATTACTAGCGGTATGACAATGTTGCAAAGATCTGTATAGGTCTACCATCGTAGGTTCTTAGGAAACCCTAATTCACCATTACCTCAGAGCTCTCTCTCGAATCACTTTGAAAATTACATTTTTCATTTTTACTTATACATAACCCAACCAAAATAATTTGACCAAATAGTAAAGATACATTGCATTACCATATTTTTATAGATAGAGAGCATCTATGGATGCAATAATTTTGACCCATCAAACTAATGACGCTAACGCTGTGAACAGGTTATTCATTAAAACATACTCTATGTCTAGTAAAATGTTTATATTACATTATATTAATTTTAATTAATTTTAATTTTATCTAACTTAAATTTGACCAAATATTAAAGATACATTGCATTACCATATTTTTACATATAGAGAGAATCTATGGATGCAATAATTTTGAACCATCGAACTAATGACGTTAATTCTACCAATAGGGTCAGCCCATAGTATAAAAAGCTCTTAAATGTTTGATATGAAAACATGATACGCACTTTAAAATCCTAAGTGTGTGTACTAAGGTGAGGCAATTACTTGTTGCGAGAGATCCATGGCAGATGAGCGCATATGAAAGAAGGTAAGGTATGACAAAACTCAAGATGAGATGTCATTGATAAAAGCAGACACAACTACCCATGAGTAAACAAAAGATGAGATATCATCATTGCAAGTAGACACAGCTACCCATGAACTCATTCCACCAGAGGGGACCATGACATCTCTAGAAAATCATTATGGAGATGATTTTTTTAACCCCTGAATAAGGTTAAGTCCCCGACTCAGGGTGGGATCTAGTCAGCTTGGTCACTGCTTCAGTTAGTCGGCAGTCAGGGAGAAATTAAAAAGGGAACATGGCTAGCTGATCCCCCAACTTCATAGAGGGTCCCTTTTTCAATTAAGGTTTGGTTAGGTGGAGCGAAGCATTGTGGAAATGGTGAATGTTGGATTTGAGCCAATGTATCCACAGGTTAGAAGATATTGGGAGTCAGAATTAGCTCGAGGACTCAATCAAGAAGTTTTTTCCAAGTAGTTAGGAGTTTTTTATCTACGACACCTACCGATCTTAGAATGTTGAGGGTTTGGGGATTTAAGGAGGCATGAGTCCATTGCTACAAATTAATGTGAGAAAGTTGAATGTTATGGGACCATAACCCATAATACCATGATATTTGAGCCATCCGAAGGTTGAAATGTGCATACCCTAGAATCAATATTCATCAAGTGGTATTAGAGTAGGGAAATATATCCTGTAGAAGAACAAATTCTAGCTGCGGTAGGGTAGAAGTTGTTGTGGCAATTAGATAGCCATGGTTCTAGGTAGAATTGTCAAAGGAGATGAGCAATCATACAATTTCTAGAGGAGCCGAAGGAGATCTTGAAGGTTCCAAAGGAGGTGAACCTATGATTCCAAAATACTGAGTAGAGGAGAGAGCTTGGTGTGGTGTTAGTGAGTCTTGGTTGCAACTCAGTCAATGACACACACAGAGAAAGAATAATGACATGGAGATGGGAAATATGCAAAAAGAAGCACATGGTCAGGAGATCATGGATATTTTCAACCATGGGAGTATGATATAGGGGCATAAAATCCACCAAAAACTAAAATTGATTCCCATAAGCCTTTAGAATGATCCATCTGGAAATTGTAGAAAGCGAAGATAATTTCATCTCATTTTTGTAATATTGTAAACAAATATTTGTCTAAAATTTTCTAGGTGTAGAATGGAAAGATTCATGTTGTTTATTAGGGTTTTGTTTCTTTTATATGGGCACCCAATGATGCAAGAGGGGAAATCAGTGTAATGTAAAATTAGGCTAAGAAAGGGGGCCAATACAAAATAATAATTACGTTGAGGAAGGCAGTTGGGCTCTAAGAGGTTGCACCGTGTAATATTATTTTTCTTAATCCAATTTTTCATTGTGTTTGAAAACTATATGTGTCTCCTTTTATTTGATTTATGTGTGTTGTGTTTGGTTAGCTACCAATTACTTAAATATTGAAATAGCAAAGTGAGGCAGGCAATCGTGAGAGAATTGTTGGTGGTTACTGGTAGTTGGATCAACAAGGTCAACAACACATACATTGATGTCTTATTTAACCAAGGCATAAGGGTTAGTTAAACCACAATGCATGAAAGAAAATTTGAGAAGGGGAAAAACGGTGTCAGACCATTTAACCCTTCTCAAAAGTGGCCATTGTGATATTTTCCCAACCCTTGAACAAGGTTAAGACATTGAATTCGGGTGGCATCCATTCAACTTGGTTGGGCCTTGAGTTAGTCAGTATTTGGGGAGTAAATAAAAATGGAACCTGGCCAACTGAACCCTCAATTTTTTAGTGGGTCCCACTACTAAGAAAGGTCCATCTAGGTGGAGTGAAGCACTATGTAAATGGTCCATGATGTATTTGAGTCAATGTAGCCACAAATGGAGATTGGGAGTCGAACCCGACTCATGGTAAATCAAGAAGTTTGTGCCACACTATTAAGATGTTTTGGTCTACAGCACCGACCAATCCTAAAATGCCAAGGGTTTTGGTATTTAAGGAGGCATAAGTCCATTGCTACAAATTAAGCTGAGAAAGACAAATATTGTGGACCAATAATTGATAGGCTCATGACACTTGAGCCATCAAGAAGTTAAAATGTGTAAACCCTAGAATTAGTATTCATCACATAGAAACCAATTGAGGAATTTTTCGTAATCTAGTTATCACATTCTATAATTGTAATCTAGGGGGAAAGGTAAACCATGCTCAAAATAGCCACATATATCATGTCATGTTATGACTATAATGCATAGGTAACTATGGTTAAAATATTTGCTAGAAAGTATGACTGCCACATTCTTTGACAATGGTGCTAGATTGTATGAGTGTTAAAAAACCAAGATCTCTTCAACATGATTTGGACATTACACAAGTAGATACTCCTTTTTCAACAAGTAGGTGATGGACATTATTCCCAAGAACCACGACTTGGATTTGGAAAGAATTTTGGTGCGAAAAGCCATGTTGACTTGTTCCATGTAAAATGTAATGAGATACATATCTAGTTGATACACCACCTTTATCACACTCAATAAGGATTTGCACTATGTAGGTCAAATTTTCAAAATATCCAAGGAAAACATGGAAAATGGTGTATGATCCAAGTCCCACACATTACTTCAATTATGGGAAAGTTTTACATTGGGATTATGGGTTAATCAATGAAGAACACCCTTTGGAGGGTGTATCATAATATTCGACGACTAACCTATAGAGAGGTCCATTGGGATAGGATAGGACAATGGGGATCTTAGAAGAAGAACCAATTTTAGGAGTATAATAAATATTAACTCATGTAGATAATAACACCACCTCGTGGCACATGAAAATATTATATGTCCCAATACATGGATTTCCTACCATGTCCCCTTGCAGACAAGTAGGTTGTTAAGAAAACATTTGCTTTTGGTGGGCATGGAAATAATTTAGTAAAACATTGGGATTCTATCTAGTCCAATGTTTGGTAAAGTAGTGATGAATATAATCCATCCATGGTTACTAATGTGTGAGATAATATTCTTTAAAAATATTGCATGGAAAACAATTTTCCTCCATTTTATCAATGGTACCCAAAACCACACTAGCTTGGGCTTATTGATTCCATTTCACATATTTTAAAATATTTCTCTATTTATTCTTCCTTTCTTTGTTCCCAAGTTGTTGAGGATTCTTAAATGACATGAACTATATCAAATTCAACTTAGATGTACGTGAAGGGATAATGGAAGTTTGAATAGTGATGTAGTGGCTGGGATGTTTCATAAGAAAATCATTTGACATTATTACATAGCTAAAGAGCTCACAGTTACACTTAATGTGTAACTAACCATAAGGCAAAATGAGAATTTGGGTTACACCTTTGTGAGAATCGCCCGCGAAAAACCAGTTATTGCAATTTTTCGGTTGAACTAATATATCTATCTATCTATATATATATATATATATATATATATATATATATATATATATATATATATATATTATATATATATATATTCTTTTTTTTCCTTCAGCCGAAATGCTTTTATTGGCCGCAAAACAATTTATATATATCTAGTCTATGAGACTGTTGCAAAGTTTTGGTAGTGTTGTTTCATCCGCATGTTTTGACAGTGTTCTTTCATCTACGTGGTTTGGAAGTGTTGTGTTTACCTACGTGTTTTGGCATTGTTGTGTTCATCTGTGTGTTTTGGCACTGTGGTGTGGATTTGAGATCAGAGGTTCTCTCCAATTCTCTGAAATTATATTCTATTTTTCTAAAATTTCGTAAATGATAAGCACTCCATTTTTGTGATGTTTTTTTGGTTTTTTCAAGTTGGGTGTTGTTACACACCATTTTGTTGGTGATATCCCTAGGAGAAGCAAATTCTCTGAGATGGTCCTCAATTGGAAGCCAACAACCCCTTGCAACCACCAACTAGCTCGTTATGCCATTTCTCCACCACCTGAGCCAACCATGTGGTCCCTCATTCATATGTCATGATCATATGTTTGAAGGCAGGCCTCCTGAACCTAAAGGTATGCCTTTTAATTTGGTAATTGTGTGTTGTACTTTTCTTTTCATGGATTAATGGGGGGATGCGATGGAAATTGTGGGCTAGTTCTATGTTCTTGTCCCCTAGATCTATTTTGGATGTTAACCTTGGATCGTAGTCCCGTGGGATATATTTTATTGAACTTTTGGATCTATGGATGGTACAACATGGGAAACCCTCATTTTGGTTGTGTGGTCCCTCTCCCTTAACACATATCACTCCCCTTCAATTTATTGTAACCTCATTCATCATTTTTCCTACCTAGGTCCACATTCCTCTATTCGGTCCACATAGGGTTAGCCTTCCCCTACCCCTTTCCCACACCTTGGTTCAGGCCTGAAATGATGCCCCAAAGGTTGATGAAGCTAAAAACAAAAGTAAAAAGCATAATTGGCCACATTCAATAGGAAAATGTACCGCTAAATGAAAAATATGGCTAGGACAAACACATTTAGCACGTGGGAAAAAGCCAATACATGTGCTCTACCCCATTTTCATGGTCATCACCCTCGTTCCTATAGGCCCTAGATGAGCCTCCTTTATCATTCAGGAACCCATGATTGTCTAAACCCCTAGTGGGTAATGAATTTTCCTACCTTAAAGGGGATTTCCACTGCTATACCCTACACATCATGCTCCTATCCCTTAAGCCCTGAATAGTTAATCATAAAAATCATAAAAGGAAAAAGGAATATTAAGAAGGGTACAAAAATTGATGCTAGGGAACCTCATGCACCATGATTTCTCCATGCTATACATTATGTACCCAAGTGTAGGCTTCCCTATTATTAGCTACCCTCGTACCCCAACATGTGGCTGAGGGTTATCCCTTTCATTCATTACTCCATTCATCTATTTATCACTTATCACCACACTTTGAAAGATGTACCTTAGACATATTATCTCGTTTTAAGGTAGAAACCACCTAATAAGATGCTTGGTTAAGCCCATTTGGAACTTACAGACATTAGTGCATGTCAAACCCCATTATGGAAGGGCATGCCATTATAAAGTGCCCACCTATTATTTGTGGTTTTTAAGCTCTTGTACTTGATTTCATTTGATGACTTTTTGTACTAGAAGGCTAGGGGATGTGTTGGATCTTATGCATGATTGCAGATTGTCTCCATTTTTGGTTTGGTCTCCCTATATGAGGTACTAACCCTCCAGAGGGATACATTAGCACATGTAGGGCATATGTAGAGAGCCATGCACCTCCATAGTGTTAGAAAACACTCCATAGACCCCTAAAGATGTTTGGATATTACTCAAGATTCACTTATTGGACAAGGAAGATGCACCTAGTTCACCATGCCTAGCTAGCCCCATAGTTGTACCATGCACTCGGCAGATGACCCAAGACTCGTATGTTGATGTGGAATCACTTATACCATCATCTAAGACTCTACGGATGGTCTGAAGGCATTTTTGATCTACTTGGAGACCCATGAGGTTACCTGTGTGCCCTCACACCCATTAGGAGCAACACAACTTTATTATTTGGAGAACAAGTGGCTAACCCCTTTTCCACTACTTTTGGGAGTCCTATTCATCATTATGGAATTTTTGGACTTCATCAAGATTCTTAGAAGGCTCAACAACACGTATTATTGATCATTCAACTTCTTGAGAAGCTTATTCTTTTGTTTATGAGCTAGTTTGGTGGGCTTATCACCAAAAGTTAGTTGTTTTGCACATTATTTTATCTTAGACGCTAATGTAGACCTAAGAAGCTAAATCTAACTCATTAGAAGTGTATAAATAGAAGTGATCATGATTAATTTTAGCATCATCACTTCAATTTCGAATTTGTATCTCTTTAGATATTTTCGCTATCTTTCTTGGAGGATAAATTTTTAGAGAATGGAATGAATTTTGATATTTGGATAATTTTCATATGCCTTCGAGCTTCTTTATGGAAATTTTTGGATGGTTGGATATATTATTATACATGTAAGTACATTTTAATTCTATTCTTTCTTTCTAATTTTGTCACATACATTGTTGTTGGGATTTCGCTATACTAGGTCTTATTTATTGCATCTCTTATGTGAAGTTGTGAAATTTTTTTTTTTTGGAGAGTGAATGCTTCATGTATAGGCCATGCATAATGAATGAATGTTCATAAGGATGTTTCATTACTGAAATTCATCTTGATAAGACATTTTTTTCCCATGGGAAAATCGTAATTTTATTCATATTGAGTAAAATTACATGTTGTAGATGCTGAAATAGCATATGCTTTATCAAAACTTGTCCTACTGGAAACAGGATCTAAAATAATTATTGTCTAACTATGCTTTCCTACCTTTCCTTTTTTCCACTTTCCGCGAACTGTCATTGTTGGGCGTGGCTGTTATAATAGACATTTGTGCTTCATTTGTGGTAGTTGGGATTTCTTCTTTAGAATCTGAGCTTTCTGTAGAGTGTGCTCGCTTGTTGCCTCCAATTTCTTACCCAGGGATGTGTTTCTCACTTTGCTACTGTGGATTGGTTGTCTTTAGAACTATTGTAGATTCAATCTAATTTTCATCATTATGTGGGTTGTGTGGAATGATTTTTTCACTGAGTTTTGAATTTTTTCCTGTATATTCTGCTTCTTGAAATATGTTGGTAGTTTTTGTTTTTTTTCCTCTTCTATGTCATCTGCCCATGTGGCTGAAAACTGCCATCCTTTCAACTTTGGTGGCTGTCTTCTTTTCCTGTCTTTTTTGTTTTATGGGCCTGCACTTTGTAGATGACCAGTTTGATGATATATGTGGCATCTGAAGGCAGTGTTTTCATAATCAAGTGGCTGGGCCCATTGCTTTTTATTGTGGAGTAAGAGGATGTTGTCTGGTAATCCTTGACTGAGATTAACCTCCACATAGATCCTGGCAAATGTATAGATATCCTTGGAAAGGCAGTCATTGTCTACTTTTAAAATTTCCCCAAAGTGCCTTCTCATACTTTGAAGTGCTAAAAGTGTAGAGGTAGGTTATATAACTTTACCCACACATGCATTTTGGAAACCACCATGGTGTTTGGGTCAAATTCCATAAACCAAGATGTCATAAAATGGCCAGCGTTACCCCAAAACCATGGTCCCTCGTTCAATGCATATTCCTTGTCTTTTACTGTGTCGAAATTGACAGTAAAAAACCCTTTTGAACAGAGGTGGATATCACAATTTTCTATCCATATGGAGTAAATCAATTGACAAAGGGCTTCCAGTTTGAGCCAAAAACCATTAAACTTTCATATCATTGCTTTAGATAAATAATTAGCATGGATTTCATTTACCTCAGGTATAGAAATTGTTAATGCAGGGTTTTGAGTTGTCTACTCGACAATGTAGGCACCAGGGGTTGTAGCTTGCTGTTATGTTTGTGCTTGTGATTCCATCCTCCCTTTTACTGCATCTTTGAATGAAACAGGTCGTTTTGAACTTGTGTTGGGACAGCCTCCATGGATTCTTGTGCTAAGGTAGATGGTTGAGTCACTGCCTATATCGTATTCTTTTAGTTTGCGCTCATCCTACAGTACTTTTCTTGTGTAAACCAAGATTTGTTTGTAGGGTGGGATTCTTATCCTTTCTTGTATCCCCTATTTGAGTGTTTTTATCTCCTCTCACCCCCTATCTTGATGCATATTATGTTCCCTTCCATAGATCTGGTAAAGAGGGTACTTTTTTTACCTTCAAGAATTTCAGGAGAAAATGCTTCAGGGTCCAATGTTGGGTTGTTTGTCTGCTCCTGCACAATCGTCACAGCTCTCTATGCTAGATCTGATCTATGATCTGAGGCTATGTTCCAAGGTAGAGAGGAGAATTTATGTGAGTATTCCTCCAGATCTGGGCTTGGTATGGGTTGTTCTATTTGTTGATCACTAGATCTATTTGATCATCAACAGACCTGGGGTTAATACACCCTTCCATGTTGAGGGAGATCAATTTGGGTCCATGCGTGGTAGAAATTCCTCTTCGAGAGGATTGCAACCATATTGGAGCCCATGCAATTTTAGAAAGCACCTGATCTAGGGAATGGTGTCGGATCCCCCATAAATGGTTCAGCTTCGATACCCTGAAGTCGCTTGCATAATAATTTTTGTCGTTAAGGGCTATATCAGTCTGCTCTACGCCATCGAATGTGTGGTCATCCTTAGATGTGATCTGATTATGTGCAGCTCCCATTCCAGATCTAGGCATGTCCTCCAGCATGGGTGGGCTAGTCTAGGACCAGAACCAGCAAGGTGGGGAGACTAAATCCTCTTCGAATATGATGGTGAGATAGGCTGCAGGATAGAAGATGGGCTCTAGTGGTTCTTTTGGTAGATTTGGTGTGGAGGCGTTTTGTCCAAGCATTATAGCGGCTGCATTTACCAACACCATTATTCCCTCTTCAAAGATCTTAGAAACAATTCACCGCCTCCCAAATCCGAAATTCCATACAAGTACAGCATTGCCTGGGACCGAAATATGAATAAAGTGCATGGAAGGCAACACTGATAGATTTATTGTTGGGCTGCTAGATTAAGCACCATGGATGCTAGATCTAGCATTCTAAGTGCCTAAAATCCCTTGATCTTGGGGCTGATACGGTACAAAATTGATGGTTGCAGAAACCCTTGCCATCTCTTTTGAGTGTACACCATCTCTTTCCGCATGCCATTTTCTTATCAGGTTGATCAAGTGGCCATCTCTGCATCCCATCGCCACCTCTCTAGGTGTTGTTCCACATTCTGCCTACCCCATAGGATTCTTTATCCTCAAGGTTATGGATAGACCCTTAGGTCGCTAGAGGATTCGGGCCATGGGCTGGTCTGCAGGGGGCTCGTGTGTCATGTGCCTATTGAATCTACTTTTGGTCAATGGATCCCTTCTCGTGTGACCTGAGAGCAGGCCTATTGATGCACAGGTGATCCTCGGTGCTACCATCACAGTATTTCCTCCCTCGCAGTTGATTTAGATAGACTTCAATCTGCTCCTTTATCTTACTTGTTTCATGGGAAATAATGTTTCAAGTTACATTTTGATAAGCCATTTATCTTGAAAAATAAAGTATAGATTCTTTGAAGTTGTGGCTAGTGCCCTAGTGCTAAGTGAAGTTGTCTTTGAGGCCTCCTTGACTAGAAAATTTGAAGTTCCATAGTCATAATTCTACCTAACTCGATTTATCCCCAAAGTATTTGGCACTAGTACACCCTAAGGTGATCACCTTAAACCCTTTTAATCCTACTCCCTCTCTCTTTTTAGGGCTAGCCCCATTAGGTCTCCTAGGGAGTTATTTATCTTGCAAACCACCCATAAAAAAATTTTGATCTTCTAGTCCCTACTACGCTGGTGTGTCTCCTAGGTGCCCTCCAATTTTGAAGAAATTTTTATGGTGGTATATTGAGGTATCTCAATCCCTAGACTCGAGAATGAATCTTTCCCTTGGTTTACATAGGCTAGAAACCTCATTGGGACCCTCACATTGTCTTGCATTAAAAATTCTTTCTTTGGCCACTTTCCCGCTCGACAATAGGTCAAGCATATCATTGGTTTCTAAACCCTACCCCCTTTACCTACTCCCGAAGTCCACTTGGCCTCGTGTGGTCCCATACACTATTAAGGGAAATTATTCAAGGATCACCGGGAATTTCAAGGCCTAGTAACCTCCCGCATAAGATACATACCCTAAACCTAAAACCTTGAATTTCCGCTTAATCCCTTCCTAGAGAGCTTTAAAACTTGCTCCAAATAAATCAAGCCACACATTTGAGCCTCTATTGTGAATAGGCTACTAGGATCACACCTCACTCTATCATTAGCCTATCAATTTATTGATTCTCATCATAAAGAGTCCCCTTCGATCAGTGAAATTTCATAAAGAGAAGGGAGCCTTAGCCGAGGTGATGATGGGATATTGCTCCATTGTTTCCCTTAGCCTAGTAGTAGCCCTTCAAGGATCGCCCTTTAGGACCCTTGCTAATTTGAGGAGAAACATTTCTGGCACTGTTTCAAGGGAAACGAAACGTGTATTTTGTTCCCCATATGACATACTGACATAACACTATTGGTGATCCATTATTAGAACAAAGCCATAGTTCTTCATTGAACTTTAAGGTCGATGATTGTAGGGTGATGCAATCATTTTTCTAGGCATCTTTAAATTCACTCTCAAGACTCCTACATTATTTTCATGTATATCTCAAATAGGGTATATTTCTTTGATAAATTTCCTGCTTTGGACATTATTAGCATCCCTAGGAACCCTAATCATTTCACAAGAAGGAAGGTACGTGGGGTGCTCGTGTTTGATGGTGATACACTCTGAAATTTACCACGTAGAAATATTTAATGCACATGCTCCATGAAAGGGTATTTTTCACCCTTAAGCGTCTCATCTATTAAGGAGTTAATTGATGGATTTTTTAGAATTTTTCAAGTATGCCGAACATTGAGCATCCAATAGGAAGCCTTCATTGAACATCATCAAGACATTGAGAATCTAAGTAATGAAGACAATTCCTCTTCGGGTTCACATGAAGAAAAGGATGAGGTTGATACCAACCTTACCCTTCTTGAGGATGTTACTCTTGATGACTCTCCCTTTCAGAACCTTGAGGAAGGTGATCCAATTTCCCCCTTAGAAGATGACATTTGAGATTGATTCCACATTGGAAAGGAGAAATGGGAAATTGTTGGTCCTCAATTTGATTGTGCTCCCATTTACAACCTCGATAAGGAGGATGAGGCTGAACTTGGTCCTCGCTTTCTATTGGATAAAAATTTGGATGACATATCCATAAATACCCTTGGGAAGGAGAATTATTATTTTCCTTTCAATGAAAAGGGGAAATTGGTAGTAATTGATTCTCCTTCTATGGAAAACTAGTTTTTTATGCTAATAGTAAGGAAACTGATAAGGCTCCTAACTATCCTCCTCATAATTCTATATTCAAATCACCTAAGCCTTTAGATTATGATTTTGTGGAAAATAAACCTATTGGATATAACACTCCACCATCCCCTTTTGCCTTTTTCTCTTGTTCATAATTTTGAGAGTGATTTCCGCACTTATTCTCATATGATCTCAAGTGACCTTGTTCACTTTCCCCTTTCTGACGGTAGTGTCAAGAAAGAACCCCTCATTGAATATTCTTTATCTCCTTGGGAACCCCCTTAGGATAATGATCAATATATAATCTCCCCTTTCCTGTGCAATCATCATGGGAAACCTACTTGTGCCTATCCATCTCATCAGTCTCCCTTCCCTACTAATCATAACCTTGTAGAGGCCATGAACTATGACATAAATAATAAGGACCGTAATAATATGCTCGAGGTTGCCATCCTTCAAAAGTTTATGAGCCTAATCATTGACATCTCCATATTTTTGTTAGAAGATAGGATATCATGGACTAGAGTACATCCTTTTCTTACCTCTTCTCACATGATTACCCATGTGTTGGCATTATATTTTCCTACCTCTCACCATTCTTATCATCCATGTGATTCTATCCACATCTTCTTTGGAATTTCCTACATGAGTAATCATACAAGTCAACATATTTATATTGTTTGGATGATATGTTGGTTGCATTGGCTTTATGGTTACCTTTATTATCAATTTTGCACCATATGCATGTTAGAGTAGGTTGCATTGCATTTTGATTTTTTCATTACAACTAATGTCATTGATTTTTCTCATGATAGATTATTTGCATTTAAAGTCTGCATTTGAAAGTTTATTTATATGAGTCGATTTTATGGGTCTAATCCAAGCATGTGTGATCATAAGGCATCTCGAAAACATGTTTCCTCGTGTTTTTCATCTATTGTATGTGTATGCAACAGGTTTGTGGTAACCAAGGATTGTTGGAGTTCTCCTGACCTTCAATTCAAGTAGCTTTGTCCAATTTTTTGAGTGATCGTGTCCTAGTTGGAACTAGATATTACCTACCATTTTGTGGGTGATATCCCTAAGAGAAAAAATTCTCTGATATGGTCCTCGACCAACAACCAACAACCCCTTACAGGCAAAATCTAGCTCGTTGTGTCATTTCTCTACCACCTGAGCCAACCATGTGATCCCTCACCCATCTGTCATGATTGTGTGTTTGAAGATGGGACTCATGAACCTATTAGTATGCCTTGACATTTGGTAATTAAGTATTGTAGTTTGATTATCATGGATACTTTTGGGCATGGATTAACAGAAGGATTCAGTGGAAAGAGTGGGCTAGGCCTATCCTCTTATCCCCTAGACCTCTTTTGGATGCTAACCTTGGACATTAGTCCTATGAGATCTCTTTTATTAACATTTGGGCTCTAGGGATGGTACTACATGGGAAACCCTCATCCACACATATCACTCCCCTTCTACTCATTATAACCCCATTCGTCATTTATCCCACCTGGGTCCACATAGGGTTAGCCTTCTCCCTCCCCTTTTCCACACCTTGGGTAAGGCCTAGAATGATGCCCCAATGGTTGATGCAGCTAAAAAGAAAAGTAAAATCATACTTGGCCACATTCAATAGGAAAATGTACCAGAAAATGAAAAAGATGGTCAGGACAAACACATTTAGTACATTGGAAAAAGCCAATACATGAGCTCTACCCCATTATCATGACCATCGCCTTGGTTCCCATAGGCCCTAGATGAGCCTCATTTATCATTCAAGAACCCATGATTATCCGAACCCCTCGTGGGTAATGAACAACCCTAACTTAAAGGGGATATACACTGCTATATCTTACGCATCATGCTCTTATCCTTGAGACCTGAGCAATTAATCAAAGAAAAACCATAAAAGTAAAAAGGCATATAAAAAGGGTGGAAAATCAAGGTCGGGGAACCTCATGCACCACAATTTCTCTCTCCTATACATTATATACCCAATTGTGGGATTCCATTTTATTAGTTACCTTTTACCCGTGCATGTAGAAACCCTTATTCCCTTTAAAGGTAGAAACCACCTAATAGGATACTTGGTGAATCCTATTTCGAGGTTGGAGACATTAGCGTATGCCAAAGCCCACTATGGAAGGGCATGCCATTACGGTGTGCCCACCTATTGTCCATGGTTTTGTAAGCTCTTTAACTCAATTTCATTTGATGACTTGTTTTAATGGAAGGCTAGGGGATGCATTCGATCTTATGTGGGATTGTAGATGGTCACCATTTGGGTTTGTGTCCTATATGAGGTCCTAACCCTCTAGAGGGATACATTGGTACATTTAGGGCGTGTGTTAAGAGACATGGGTCTTCATAGTAGCAGACAACACTCCATGAATCCCCAAAGATGTTCAAATAATTTTCTACATTCACCTATTGGACGAGGAAGATGCACCTAGTTCACCATGACTAGTCAACTCCACAGTTGTACCATGCACTTGGCAGATCACCCAGGACTTGTATGTTGATTGCAAAACACTTACACCATCATCTAACACCATACAGATGGTCTATAGGCATCTTTGATATACATGGAGACACATGAGGTTACTTGTGTGCCCTCACACGCATTGGGAGCACCACAACTTTATTATTTAGAGAATAAGGGGCCAACCCCTTGTCCACTTCTTTTGGGAGTCCTATTCATCATTGTGGCACTTTTGGAATTTATTAGGCTTCTTAAAAGGCCCAACGACATGTATTATTGATTAGTCAACCTCTTGAGAGGCTTATTCTTTTGTTTATGCACTATTTTGGTGGGCCTGTGACCAAAAGTTATTTGTTTTGCACGTTATTTTATCTTAGGGGATAATGTAGTCCCAAGTAGCTAAATCGAACTCATTATAAGTGTATAAATAGAAGTGATGAGGATTCATTTTAGCCTCATCACTTGGATTTGGAACTTGTATCTCTTTAGAGATTATCACTATCTTTCTTGGAGGAATAATTTTTGGAGAATGGTATGAATTTTGATGTTTGGATAATTTTCATATGTCTTGGAGCTTCTTGATGGAAATTTTTTAGATGGTTGGATATATTCTTATACATGTATGTACATTTTAATGCTATTCCTTCTTTCTAATTTTGTTACATACATTGTTGTTTGGATTTCACTATACTGGGGCTTATTTGTTGCATCTCTTATGCGAAATCGTGGAAATTTTGTTTCTAGATAGTGAATGCTTCATGTATGGGCCATATATAACAAATGCATGTTCCTATGGATGTTTCATTACTAAAATTAATCTTCATAAGTGTTATAGACATTTTTGGGCACTACAACCCCAATCATACATTTCCATAAACCAAGGGCTTCTAAGTCCCTAAAAGTGTTGCTTCACACCCTAGAGGAGCAAGGTCAACTGATTACATCATCTCACAGAAGTTCTCCACAGAAAACTGCTCAGAACTGGTCAAAACTGGACCATACAGATTGTCCAGTGCAGAAGGTGCGATGCATCTCACCTGCTCAATGTAAAAATTGCGATGCATACTAGAAAGCCCTTTTGTAGGGTGTGATGGGCGAGAGTAGACAAATGGCAAAGACAATTTGCAAGGTGGATCATCATGGAATCTTCCAGAAACTTCTCCTATGACACTTGCCTCTTTGAATTCGCCTAGGGATGAGTAAGAGATCATCAATCTCCAAGTGGAATCAAGAACTATCAGAGAGAGGACACTAATCAAAATCCAAGAAGCTAACTCACCCCCTATAATCATCTATATATGGATACCTCATCCCATAGATCCAGAGGCTGGAATCTTGTATTTTTGTAAGGAAGTGATGTTGGTTTCTTGGTGAAATATCATAGTGTTGGGTGATCTAAGCTTTTCATGAGGTGAATAAGGGATTTCATGCTGGGAGGATGACACTGGGTCAGAACAATGGGTTTTAATCCTCTTTTCTATTTTTGATATTAATAAATCTATTCAAGTTTTCCTCCACATTCTTGTATGTTTTATGATATATGCAATTGTGTGGTCAATATATATCTGGTCCTATATTTTTTATGATTGTAGATCTCTATTCTTCGATAATATTATGCTACTTTAATTCCACAGGTGCTCTTTGAAGTTGTGTAAGCGAAGAAGGAGAGGCAAAGACCTGTCAGAAGGGAGAGGAACCAAGCAAGGAACCAAGTGCAAGACTGAGGTTGGTGTCCTTTGTTCCCCTCTTATCTACTTCTCTTTTTTTGTGTAAGTCAGAGTATTATATTATATAACAAAATAGAGTACAAAACATCTGCCGTGGCAGATTGAGAGCAGGGAAGAGCTTGCCACCATAACTAAATTGCCTGAAGCACAGCACGCAGGGCGCCTTTGGCTGATCTTATACTTAGACTTCGAGATTGCCGAGACATAACAGACTGAGACATTGACATAGGTGTACCCAGAAAAGGCCAAAGGGAGCCGAGAACACATAGAAGGGGTCAAAAAGAGCAGAAGAACAGGGGCCAAGATTAGATGAACTTGCCCATCTGACCGATGGTGTCTAGGCCCATCTGATCTACATGAGTGTTCACCCTAGCTTGCATTGCAGCCATCGAATTTTCACCCAGCACAGTCGCTGTTGTGGGCTGTGGGGTCCAAGGGCCATGGTTAATAGTGAATTTCAGCAGCTTGATTAATAGAGTAAGCTTGCGGTCGACGATATGAATGGCATCCTGCACCTTGGTAATGCGGCTATCCAGCGAATTGTTATAGTCGAGGATCTTGGCCATCTGGGCTTCCGTTAGGTTCACTTCGGTGATAATTTTCGGCCTCTCCTTTTCAACTGACTCCAGCGCTTTGGCAATGAGCGTTTTTGTGTGCCAACTCTCCGCTTTGGTCCTCACAAACTGAGTGGCCCTCTTAGAAGGGGTGCCTGGATCTTTCAGCCAGTCTACTTCCACAACAACATCCTCCTCCGTGCATCCTTTCTCTTCCTGCTTGACCTTGGCTTCCAGCTCCGCCACCTTGCACTTTTGCTTGGCAGTAGCTCGGGTTTCATACCCTCTCTGTGCTTCAGAGAGGTCCTGATTAGCTGCAGCGCAGCGACTACCACCCGCGTCCATGATTATCCCTCTATACCTTCTCCCTCTATAGCAATTATCGCTAACAGACTTGTTCTTTACCCTTTCTAGATAGGTTGTGGCCAAAACAGGGTCGAGATATCTTACTTTATAGCTTCTCCGATTTTGAAATCACCTGAGGATGGCCTTTGTCCCGCTCAAGCTTGGGGTACAGATGCCATAAATGGGAGTTAGGTTCACACAGGCGAGGCCTTTGCAGGCTAAATCATGGAGGGAGTGGCTGCTCATGACTTGATTATCTCTATGCCAAGTGTGCTGTACGGTAGATCGATCGTTACGGTTATTGGATGTGGTGGGTGTGCTCTGTTTTTCAACCTGACGGTTCCTCCTGTTCTGAGCTTTGATCCATTCTACTGCTTTATGGGTCGACATAAATGCTTTAGGTGCCTTGCCATGTGAATTCCTGCCAGATGTTACAATTTGGCCTTTGCTGATGCAGTTGGTTCGATGAATTGATCTGTGATGATCGATCTTCGTGCTGGCATGCCGCCGCCAGGAAATCCCCTATCCTAGTTGTCCTGTCATTCCATTGTTGTGGTCATGATTATTGCTGATGCCGTTAATCTCCCCATTCCGGTGCCTGACTCTGGAGTTGTCACCCCTTAGGATGAGTCGGCTTGGATAGTATCCTTTTCTGCCAGCTGTGCACATGTCACCTTGAGGATTGGGCAGTTCACGTCCTACCAACAGCTGTTCGTGATGAGGTGCGGTGTGTCAGCACCGTGGTTTGCCAAGAAGTCGGCCAGACCATTTGCCTTTCTTCTGACTGATTGGAAAACAATGCCTCTCAGATCTGCTAACAATTCCGCTATACTCTCAGTGGCCTTCGCCAGTCTCCAATGTTTGGTTACTTTACTGGTGTGTGTTCCTGCTTGAAGGCGCTTTGCCGTGGAGATTGCCAAAGAAGAGTCCCCCTCTACAATGAAATTTCCTTGTCTGAGGGATCTGAGAATCTTTAGGCCTTGCTCCAGTGCTGTGAATTCTGCTTCATTGTTCATGCATTCCCCCAATGACCTGCAAAAAATGTGGATTATATCTCCTTTGTGATTTCTGATGGCGCCTACGATTCCTGCTATACCTGGGTTACCCCTCGAAGCTCCATCAAAATTCAGTTTGAGGCAGTCTTCCGGTGGCTGTTGCCATCTGTGAAGTTGTGAAGAGGGGTGGGCTCTGTTTCCCCTGGAGGGACAAATGCTGGAGGCTTCCAGTTGAAATTTCTTTAAAATGCGTAAGTCCTTTCCCGTAGGTTTATCATTTGAATCAATTTTGCATTTTGCTTGTACCAGCTATTTGATATTGATTATTATGGATTCTTTTGTGCATTCAATGTTACGGAACTCTTCTGTGAAGATTCGTCGATTCCTTTCTTTCCATATTGTCCAAGTGATGAATCCCGGGGTGCATTTCCATATGCTGTCCACTCTGTTAATCCTGGAAAAATTCCTTCTCCAATTGGTTATAGAATCCTGAATGGAGTCCCTGTTCCGATCCGAATCTTCCATTATTGCTTCTATCCAAAGCCATAGCTGGGACGCCCACTCACAGGATTTGAAAAGGTGATTCATCGTTTCCTCCTCCTGCAGGCACATAGGGCATCTCGACGGTCCCTGAAATCCTTTTCTCAGAAGGTTTTCCCAAGTTAGAGTCTTCCTCTGCATAAGAAGCCAGAGAAAAGTTCTTATTTTCGACCATTGAAAATTATCCCAGACTTTGTCGGCCCATGGCACAGTGTCGGGCTATTCTTCTCTTTCTATGATGCTCCTTGCTTCTTTAAGCGAGAACCCCCCATTACCTTTCGGTCCCCATCTAAGCTTGTCATTTTCCACAGCTATTCTAATCTTTCTTTTGAGAATTTGTTGGTTTAAAACTTGGATGGCATCTTGTGGCACTTCGTTGTGTTCTGGGTTAAAAACTTTCCATTCTCTCCACTCCGGGTCTTCACTAGATGGGTTCCAATAATGGTTGACTTTGCTATGGCCCTCTGTTTGGTTTATTAGCTTTAAAGGTTGGAGGGTAGGTGTGTCTAATTTCGGGGATTGCTGCCAGGCATCCTCCCAGAAGAGAGCTTGTGTTCCATTCCTAATTTCCCAGAAGCTGTGATCCTGGACAATGCTTCTGTGGGCTTGAGCATGATTCCATATGGGAGACCCATTAGGGGTTTCCTACATTCTTATAAGATCAAGATTGCAACCATTCGGCCTGTACTTCTCCTTCCAAAGAGTGGCCCATGGAAGGGTCGTGTTTGAGATCCACTTCCACCAAATTTTGGCTCCGCAAACTCTGTTAACTACTAAGGGATCAACCAGGTTCAGGCCTCCTCTATTCTTTGGTCTACATAGTTTCTTCCAGGCCACTAATGACCACTTCCTCTTCTCACTATTTCCACTCCATAGGAAAGAACGCTGGATACTCCTTATTTAGTCTAAGATGCCTTTTGGAGCCGGTAGGATCGAGAGCATGTACTGGGGGATGGCCTACAAGATTGCTTTCGTAAGAACTAATCTGCCTGCAAAATTCAGGGCTCTGTTGGTCCAATGTTTGCATCTCCTTTCCATGTTGGCCAGGACTTTCTCCCAATGAGCCTTTTGCCATGGTTTAAGGGTGAGGGGGGCTCCTAGATATCTGGAAGGTAAGGAGCCAATTTTAAACCCCAGCAATCTGGAGAGATGAGATTGGACAGCCTGATGAGTGTTGAAGAAGAAAATGGTTGATTTGGAGAAGTTTATCTCCATGCCCGAGGCTCTGCTAAAGAGATGGAGAATATCTCTAAACTCTATGGCTTCTTTCACTGTAGGGGTGCCGTGTAACATGGTGTCATCCACGAATTGTTGATGTGTGGTAGCAGGACAGGATCTGATAGGCTGTAAACCTTTGATTTGGCCATCTGCTTTCCTCTTTGCAATTAATCTGCTTAGGCCTTCCATTAGAATGACAAACAAAAAAGGGGATAAAGGGTTCCCTTGTCTTATGCCTCTTGAACGGCTGAAGGGCATGGAAGGAGTCCCATTCACCAGAATAAAGTATTTCGGAGATTTAATAAGCGCTAAGATCCATTTGATCCATGGCTTGCTGAAACCAAAAGCATCTAAAATTGCTTCCAGGTAAGTCCAACTTACCTTGTCATAAGCTTTGGATAGGTCTAACTGCATTAGCATTCCAGCTTCTTTCCTTGACTGAAGAGAGTGAATCATCTCCTGGGCTAGCAGAATGTTGTCTAGAATATGCCTTCCTTCCACGTAGCTTGACTGTTCTTGCGAAATGATGCTCAGGAGGATCATCTTCAACCTGTTGGCAATTACTTTTGATATGATCTTGTATATGACATTGCAGAGGGCTATTGGTCTGAACTTTTCCGGAGTGTTGGCCTCCTCTACTTTGGGAACAAGATCAATGAAGGTTTAGTTGAGAGATTTAAGGATAGTTTTAGATCTTCTTGAGTCTTCCACAATCTACCAAATGTCGTGCTTGACAATTTTCCAACAGGCTTTGTAGAAGTTGATGGTGAATCCATCCGGTCCCAGCGCTTTGTCATTAGGCATGTTCCTGACTGCTTCCTCGACCTCTTCCATAGTGATAGTTTTTCTTAGGGCCCAGTTCTGCTCCTCTATAATTGAGTTAGGAATGGCATTGGTTATTTCTTGAATGGCCGCCTCCCTGTTGAGCTCTGGTTCTCGCACTATATTGCTAAAGTGATTTCAAAGTAAGGATGATATATCATTATGGTTTCTAAGGGTTTTACCCTCACTGTTCTTCAGTTCCAGGATTTTATTGGCACTTCTGTAATCCATGGCCGATCTATGGAAAAATTTAGTATTTTGCTCACCTTCCTTTAGCCACATAATTCGAGATTTCTGTTTCCATAATGCCTCTTCCTGCTTGCATCTATTGTGCCATTGTTGAGTGAGCTCTTTCTCTTGTGCACAAGATTCCTCATCTCTGCAGCCTACCACCCCGTCCTTGTGAATTTGTTCCAATTTTTGTTCAATGACTTCTTTTTCCTGAAATATATTTCCAAAAACAGTTTTGTTCTAGTCCTTTAATTTTAATTTGATGTTTTTTAGTTTTTTTTGCAGATTGAACTTTTTGGAACCTTCTTCATCTAAAGGTTTTGACCACCACTTTTCCACCATGGTGAGGAAATTAGGGTGTTCGATCCAAAACTTTTTGAATCTAAAGGGTTTGTTCCTGGGGGTTCCTAGAATCTCGACTATGAGAGAGATCGGCCAGTGGTCCGATCCTCCACTAGGAAGTATGTTTGACTCAACGACCTTTCCATCTAATAATAAGTTCTCTAAAACTAGAAAGCGGTCCAGTCTTGAGGAAATCAGCCTTTCACCCCCCCTTCTATTGTTCCAGGTGAACTTACCATGTTTTGGGTAAACATCCACTAATCTTGCGTTATTAGTAAAGTCTTTGAACTACTCTCCATCCCTATTGAGCTTCCGGAGCCCTCCTTTTTTCTCCAGGAGGGAGGTGATCATGTTGAAGTCCCCTCCCAGAATGAAGTTTGCATTAGGGTGTCTATCCATGAATTTGTTTAAGGACTCTAGGAAGACAAGTTTATCTTCTAACCTCTGAGGACTGTAGATATTGATGCAAAGGAAAGAGGAAGAGTTACCTATAGGTTGCACTTCCATGGCCAAGTAGTTCTTGCTGGCTTCAGCTGCGATGACCTGATATCTTCTGGTATCCCAAAAGGTCGCTAAGCCTCCTTCGCGTCCTTTGCTTTCTATCTCTAGGACTTCAAAACTTCTACCTAATTTGACTCGTAGCTTTTCTATGAGAACTTTGTTGGACTTTGTTTCTTGTAAAAACAACATATCTGGATTATGTTTTTCCATCTGCCTCTTTAGTAGCCTTTGTTTATTTTGGCTATTCATCCCTCTTGCATTCCAGGACATAATCTTCATAATTAACTAGTTTTTAGGAAGGACGGATACTCACTTAACTGCTTTATCTGACCTACATTGATCAAGATCTCCCCCAGCTCCTGCAGGTGTTCTCCATTTGATTTGCGGCCTCTGCGGCGTTTGTGTACTGAACCAGAGATTTTACATAGAGATGTTTTGTGTTGAAGGTTACCTCCTTTGATGATGCCTAGTTTGTGCTTTTGTTTCTCTATGATTGCCTTCTGCCGTGCTATGAAGAGGTTCTTGACCTTCCTTATCTCTTCCTCCGGTACTGCTTCAATCCCGTTGGCTTTCCATCTGTCCACAAGTGTTGTTAGGTCTAAACCCTCCATTGCTAGTGTTTCTTCTAGCTCCTGATCCTCACTTCCCGCTTCACTGGTTAACATCTCTATTTCATCATCCGACTCCTCTGTTCTATCCTGCATTTGGACTTCATCGCTAGGATTTCCTGTTTCTTTACCTTCCACTAGGGGTTGTTCCTGTCCTTCTTGCTCTACCTCCTTATCCGTGGAGTGCTTTTTTTCCTCCGAGTCAGTCTCCAGGTCCAGGTACTCAAAAGGATTGCTGAAGAGGTTTTTCCTTGTGTCTCCTCTATTATTCCTTCTTTTGTTGGCCCTCTACCTGTACTTTGGTTTGATATAGTTGTTTTTGTCTTTGTTGTTCTAGTTTTTGTCTTCTTCTGCTTCCTTTCTGTTCAGAGGACAATCCCTTATCAAATTTCCATGCTCATGACATTTCCAACATTTGAAGGGTATTTGTTAGTACTCTAACGCTTGAAAATATTCTTCATCCCTGTACTCCAGCCATACCCCTTCGTGAAGTACTCCTGATACATCCATCTCGACACAGATTCTTGCATATGAAGTATATCTTTTCTGCAAGGTTGCTTCTGATGCTTTAACAAATGTTCCTAGCTTATCCCCTATTTGCTTTAAGGCAGTCAACCCCCAGTAGTCTATCGAGAGAGAGAAGAGTCTTATCCAGACCGAGACTTGGGTGAAATACTCCTTTTCCGGGACGAAGTTCGACTGCCAGGGTCTCATATATAAACCTGCTGAAGCTAGGAAATACGGGCCACCCTCGAAAACCTTGTCTTTGTCTTCAAGACTAGTAAAGACAACAGTGAAGAACCCTCTTGCTCCTAGATGTAACTGCACATCTCCTTTTGGTTTCCACAGCTACTGTATCCATTGGCAGAGAGTCCTCTCAGTTGGCCAGATACCCATGAATTTGCGGATGATGGCATGTTTAGCCATGTGCTCCCTATAGGTCTGGATTTCCGGGTCAGAGATTGTCACCCGTAGACTGTCTGTTTTCTTTGGCTTACAAGCACTGCTAGTGACCTGGTGTCTGTTGGGGAGCGCGTTGGACTCTCCCTCATTCTCCGGTTGGTTCTTGCTTTTGTCTTTTTGCACTTTGTCTGCTTGCGGTTCAGCTTCCTCCTTTCCTGAGGGCTGAAACTTTGCTGTGGTTTTGCCTTGATTGCTTCCCCGATTCTGCTCCTCTGTGTACCTGACTTCTGCAGAAAAAACAGTTTTGTCAGACATCATTGGTGTCTTCTCCTTTTTGTCTCTGTTGTTCAGCAATGAGCTGTTCTGACCCTCAATTCTGACTCCTTCTTTCATGTTCTGATGTCGTTTTTGCAGGATAACCTTCTTGAAAGTAGGGGTCCCACTGGACCCCTCTACGCCCATCCAGTCCGACAGCAATCGCCCCTTTCGAAACAGTGTTGCCAGTCGCGATTTGTGGTTCTCCAGGCCTGTAACAGACGCTGTCAAGGTGGAACCCTAGTTCAACTCCTAAACCCTTATTCCAACACCATTCAATATCTTTAAATTTTTCTCATTCTTGAGTACGTATATCTCAAAAACAAGGAAGGAGAATTATATATTTACAAAAAAGCCCCTCTTATCTACTTCTCATAAAGGAAAGCGAAAGTAGTTTTGGTTTGTTTGTTTCTAAGATAGCTACCTGTCTTAGTGGGACTAGCAGCTCAGAATGGACACTAGATTTCCCGATAACAAAATAGCAACTCCGCTGGGGAGTGAATAGCTTGTTTGCTTGTCTATATATTTTTTTTTATAAACTTACAGACATCGCCTGAAGTCAAGCCAGCTAGCCTTCGATTTGCATTTGTTATGCAAGTGCAAAGTAGATCAATGTTGCTTCAGTCTATCTCTGGGTTTTGTTTATAAACTGAACAATCGATTTGCAAACATTCTAGTTGCCCTGGTGGTGGCTCTAGTAACCTCATTAGATCAACCCCTGTGATTTATATTTACTGAACATCACTTGCTCGGCCTAAATCCCTGAACTGAGCTGCAAACTATGATAAAGAACCAATTTAAAGTCTCATCTTGGTACCATCGCACCGTCTCTTCAAGGAAATTTGGATGCATCGCACCTCCCATGTGTAGTAGGTGGGATGCATCCATGTTTCCCTATGTAACAGGTGCGATGATCAGATAAGGCTAATTTTACCTTCAGACTTTGGTTTTTCTTCACTCTCTTCAGCTCTATTCAGAAGTTTTGTTGTCTGTGATCAGTATACCACTATGGAAACCCCCTTCCTTCCATCATTCCACCTCCATTGTGCAAAGAAATGTGAATGTTTTTATGTATTGTGTGCCATTTTCATTTCTCTTTTACAAAGAAGTAGCATAATTGAACTGTCGTTTCTTGATTTGGAAGTGTCGCAAGTGTCATTTTCAGTCGTAGAAAATAATCCTATTGTTCTTGATGGTAAATTATATTGTTACTCTTGTATTTGATTTGAATTAGTAGTTTTTCAAGTGTTGAAAACAATTTTCAATTCGAAATCGCAAAGTGTCGTCATTATCTTCCTTTCGTTTTGAAGAGAAATTTGTTAGTATTGTCGCTTTGAAAAGATAATTCAGATTTGTACTCAGCATTCTTCTTGTCATTCACACATTAAGAAAGCGGAAAATAAATACATGCATTTGCATTTGCATTTAGATTGCTTGTTGGTTTGATTAGGATAGTGCATCTAGTGTGTGCTCTGTGCTCTATGTTGAAAGAATCTCATTTCTCTTTCCTTAGTAGCTAGGATTTTCATTGCAAAAAGAAGATTAAATGATTGTTTATCATCTTAGATTACATTTTAGGAATTATATATCTACATCACGCGGTGAACCTGAAAGGTAAATTTCTTAAGCAATATCAACTGTAAAATAAATTCAATGAACATAAAAATGCTTTGGAACCTAACGCACAACATTTAGAAGTCTAGGCTAGAGACGTATTCCGGTGTCCTAAAGCCTGGTAACTATCGCTTTCATTGCTGGTTCAGTGATTCCTCCTCTTTGAGACGACAAGTGTCAGTACAGCCTTGTGCTCCCACGTACCAGCGAGTATATATTGGGAGACCACAATAGGTTATATCCTTTATCCTTAGGAAGCCGTGTCTGCCACCTTATCGATCGCAATGCACTGAACACATCATTCGGGAACACTGACTGCCGTACCATAAAAGGTATTCTGTAGTTTTGCAATTAGTTTGGTAATCCCTCTATCTAGATTTCCAAAGTAGTCTCTTTCATTCCTTTTTAGACTCCTTCAAGGAAAAGGTCCATCTGAGCACTTATCACTTCAGGCTCATTAAAAATCGAAGGCAACTAGAGTCATCTTTCATTTTTTCTCGACTCTTAAAAATTGAAAAAATAAGTTGTGTCAAAGCATCTAAAATTTATTTTAATCATAATAATATCACTATTCCCGCGTTGGTCTTAGGTTGAAAAAAATGGAGTCCACCAACCAAGGATTTCCCCTTAGAGGAAATCCTAGTCCTTTCTCCTCTTGGGGTGATGTTGGTGCACCTCATATGGCTACATTGTCACTTCCAAGATTGACGATTGGCTTGCCAATATGGCTCTTCTCGACCTCCATCGTTTAGAACACCGTGATTCCTGAACAATCAAGCCAGCAACTAGATGATACTAGAGTTACCCCCCAACCTTCTACTTCATCTGTTTCTCCCTCTCCTCCTTCCTCCTCGCTTGATGAAGCTGGTAAAGCTGAAAATCAAGTAACTAAGAAGGAGAAGAAGGGGAAGGAGAATAAAGAAAAGAAGAAGAAGGAGCCAAGGGAAAAAAGGGGCAACCATGCATCGTCTAGCGAAAATCCATACACTACACCATCCAAGCCGAAATCTCCATGTGTCATTTGCAAAGGAGACCACTATCATTGAGATTGTCCTTTCATCCCTCAGATTAAGGGACTGGTCTCCTCGTTTGCACAATCTGGTGTCATCAACCTCTAATCATGTTGAAAGTACATCATCAACTAGTGAAAGTGAAGTATCTGGACAGAAAAGGAAATGTATATTTCGTTGTAAGATGTGTGAAGGCGATCACGTTGTCCACCATTGTCCCTTCCTAGACGAAGCTAAAAGAGTCTTAGATAACCGTCCTTCTTCACTGCTGCGGCTTCCTCTTGGATACAAGAAACTCTTGCCGAGTCCATCACTAGATGAAAATCCAACTGACATGCCATTATGGTCAGTCAAATCATCTATCGTTGAAGATAAACCCTCTTAATCCACACCAGATGAAAGTAAAAAGGTCGAGGTGGCAGTTGACCCAGTCTTACCTTCAGAAGGTCCATCTTTAGATGATACAGTCACTGAAGAGAATGAGAATGACATCATTCAAATTCTTTTTGTAAACATAGACTCCAATGAACATGGGGGAAATCTACCCCTTCCTTTACCATAAGAAGGAAGTCCGTCAGAGTCATATCCGGCCATCTATTCGGTCTCACCTCCAAGCAACCTAGTCATTTCCTTTGATTGGAATCTACTAGGCAGACCCCGTTTACCAGCTACTATACCATTCTGAATCATTGTACAAGCTTACAGAATGGTCATGGTTGGTACCATCATAGATGAAGGGGCTTATGTGAGTATCCTTTCCTCGACTGCTTGGGAAGCGGTTGGCTCACCATCGCTTATGCCTGAGATGAGAAATCTGACAGGCTTTGACAAAGGAACCAGTCGACCATTAGGGATCCTTCCAAATGTCCCTATTACTTTGGGAAGGAAAACCATTTATATAAATGTAATGGTAGTCCAAGGACCTCTAGATTATAATCTACTCCTTGGGCATGACTATATTTATTGCATGGGAGCCATTGTCTCCTCACTCTTTTGAGTAATGTGTTTTCCGCATGAAGGGAGAGTGGTCCAGCTCATAGACCAGCTTTCGTTCCCCAACTCACACATAGCAAATAGTCAAATGCCATCCCTAAATGGTCTTTTCATGTAAGGAATGTCTCATCAATCTCTAGTCCATCCACCTGAAGAACGTGAGTAATTCGGTGGCCATGACTGAAACCCAAGGGGGCATGCACCCTGGCCTACTTCGGCAGGGAAACTTCAGGTATAGGGTAGGTTTCCGCGGAAGATATATGACTGGTCCGACCCCCGTCTGTATAGGAATATGGGGTTAAATTGGGATAAGATACCTCCATCGAAAGGTAGGCCTTTCCCGATAGAACAAATGTTTTGTCTGCAAATTGAAGGTACCCTGAAAAGGTAGGCCTTTCCCGATAGAACAAATGTTTTTTCTGCAAATTGTGGGGTAACTTGGGAACTCTACTTTGCTATACCTAGAGGCATGCAAACCGTTTGTGCATAGGTGAAGAGCGACCTCTATAGTCCCGCTAGCTTCAACTGCTTAAGTTGGGTGAGTGGTTGAATTGACCGTTTGCTAGCGCAGGGGCCAAATGGCACTGACAAAGTAAAGGAAAAATTTTCCTACCTGACCTTAGTAGTTAACTAGCTAGGACAATAGTTGGTTGTTCCTAGCTAGCATGCGAAAAGATACGGAGCAAAGCTTTGAAAGGTGCAAGCTCCATAAAAATGGAATCTATCGATGAGATGTCCTTATTATATGACTGGCACGAGCAATTTTTATGTGAAGTTCAAGCTCCTTAAAAATTAAACCTAAGAAATGAGCAAATGTTTCCCCTAGAGTTTAAGCTCATTAAAAAATGAACCGATCTCCGGTAAATAACCATTGTGAATGCATCATCATCAGCTTTTGAGCCTTAGTCGTGTTCTCATCATCACCTCCACTCTGTTTAGCTGATCATATGCCTCCATTTGATTGTTTACCCTTTTTGAGGAACATCTGTGACGAGTGATTTTGTTAGCCATCCTTGTGACACTGTCGTGATTGGAAAATTCCAAACCTTACCTGGAATCAGCTGCTACCCGAAATTATCACTAGTTCCTCAAAAAGCAAGTCTCCTTTAAGCTCTTTTCATCTAACTCGTAAAATATGAAAAGATTGCTAAGCGATTGGCCTCTCCAGCTTGTTAAAGCTACCGGAAGTGCTATCCCTCCTCTATATTTTAATCTTTTTGGACCTGAGGGATTATTACACAAAAAGATTGAGCGCTTGTCTTGTTCGACTCGTTAAAACTATCGAAAATTCATCCCTTTCATATTATTTTATACTTTTTTGGACTTAAGGGATTATATGATGAAAAAGGATTATTGTAGTTTCCTTTCCGTCCCTTTTCAGACTCTCTAAAATTGAAAAAGGACTGAGTTCTCATTGTCGTTAAACTCGTTAAAATCAATAGTGACAAACTTGTCCATATAGACGAGAACGAGTTTCACTGTTGCTAGGCTTGTTAAAACATAGCAACGGGTTGCCCGAAGGGTGAATTATAGAACAAGCATATGTTATCCTCCTCAAGCTTGATAAAAATAAAGAGGTATTGTTCAACAATGACTGGGGAAAATGGGGAAGAAAACTTGAAGAAAATTTATTGGTAGCAAGTCACTCTTGAACATGACACTTTCACTCCACGTCCGAGTCGGGTTGGGTTATTCCGTTCACTGGTCATATCACCATTGGTCCATCATACCATCCATGTTTGGGGTTAATGCTACCAATCCATTTCAGTGTCACCAATACGTTTAAGAGAAGTCGCTTAGAGAATTCACCTGTGTCTCATCCGCCACAATACATTCACGCTCCATTCTTTCATGACTGCCACCCTGAACCCTATATCATCAGATCATTTTCACCTCCAAAATCATTTGCTCCATTCCTTGTCATAGATGTGGGATTCATTAAGGCCCTCCTACGACGGGTCACTTCTTGTTGACATCAACTCATTATCCAAGAAGTCGACCTAGGAACAACCCTTTCAGTACTTTGAAGCTTGCATGCCTCAATGGCAACTTTCTCACTTCCAGCGACATGTTTACATCAATGGCCTTCGACTGAAAGATTTTACATGGTGTTCGACACCAAGTCCCTTTTTCACACCATGTGAATTGTACTATCATACCTTGAGGGTCATCATCATTATTGGTGATTCCTCTCATGCCTGTTAATAGCTTACATCATTGGCTGGTAATCAGGCGATGTCTTTCCATGTTCAACTCTAGAACATCTTTCACATGGATCGACTTGTACTCCGAGTGAAGACTGAACGAGTTTGAAGACCCCGGATCTAGTTTCATCCATCCGGGCTGCGATATATTCAGGAATATAAAGACATCAAATGTACATCATTGCCAAACACATGATCATCTGAATCAAAGGATGATGACTCCGTCCGAGTCATCAGTTTGCTACATAGGCGGTCGTCTCTCCTATGTACATGAAAATGAATTTATAAATCTGAGCATGGAAATGCCCGCCTCAGCTAGATCATGAAAATATTATGAAGATAATATATTGTATTGTATCTTATTACAGGTCGCCTTCCAACTCGAAAAAACTTTGGATCCTCACAATAAGGCATTTCACCTGACATCAAAAGATTAACGACCTCATGCTTTAGGGGGCAACTGTTATAGAAATGTTTGGGCACTGCAAACCCAATCATACATGTCCATCAAACAAGGGCTTCTAAGTCCCTAAAAGTGTTGCTTCACACCCTAAAGGAGCAAGGTCAGCTGATTACATCATCTCCCAGAAGTTCTCCATACAAAACTGCTCAGAACTGGTCAAAACTAGACCATACAGACTGTCCAGTGCAGAGGGTGCGATGCATCTCACCTCCTTAGTGTAAAAAGTGTGATTCATACTGGAAATCCATTCTGTAGGGTGCGATGGGCAAGAGTAGACAAATGGAAAAGACAGTTTGCAAGGTGGATGATCATGGAATCTTCCAGAAACTTCTCCTGTGACACTTGCCTCTATGAATTCGCCCAGGGATGAGTGAGAGATCATCAATCTCCAAGTGGAATCAAGAACTATTAGAGAGAGGACACTAATAAAAATCCCAGAAGCTGACTCACCCCCTGCAATCATCTATATATGGATCCCTCATCCCAGAGATCTAGAGGCTGGAATATTGTATTTTTGTAAGGAAGTGTTGTTGGTTTCTTGGTGAAATATCATAGTGTTGGGTGATCTAAACTTTTCATGAGGTGAAGAAGGGCTTTCATGCTGGGAGGATGACGCTGGGCCAGAACAATGGGTTGTAATCCTCTTTTCTATTCTTGATATTAATAAAGCTATTCAAGTTTTCCTCCGCATTCTTGTATGTTTGATGATATATGCATTTGTGTGGTCAATATATATCTAGTCCTATATTGTTTATGATTGTAGATCTCTATTCTTTGATAGTATTATGTTGCTTTAATTCCACAGGTGCTCTTTGAAGCTGAGTAAGCAAAGAAGGAGCGGCAAATATGTGTCAAAAGGGAGAGGAACCAAGCAAGGAACCAAGCGCAAGGCTGAGGTTGGTGTCCTTTGTTCCCCTCTTATCTACTTCTCATAAAGGAAAGCGAAAGTAGTTTTGGTTTGTTTGTTTCTAAGATAGCTACCTATCTTAGTGGGACTAGAAGCTCCGAGTGGACACTAGATTTCCCGATAACAATAAGCCATTTATATTGCAAAATGAAGTATAAGGTATTTGAAGTTGCTTTTTTTACTTCCAAAGTGCCAAGCGAAGTTGTCTTTGAGGCCTCCTTCACTTAGAAAATTCGAAGGTCAATAGTCATAATTATACCTGACCCCATTTCTCCCCAAGGTGTTAGGCACTATTCCACCAAAGGGTGAACACCTTAAACCATTTTCATCCTACTCCCTCTCCTTTTCTAGGTCTAGCCCCATTAGGTCTCTTAGGGCATCATTTATATTACAAACCACCCATCAAAAAATTTCAATATCTTGGCCCTTATTAGGCTAGTGTGTCTCATAGGTAGCCTCCACTTTTGAAGTAATTCTGACATTTGGATCTTGAGATATCTCAAGCCTTAGCCTCAACATTCAATCTTGTCGTTGTTTTCCTTAGGCTAGAAGCCTCATTGGGACCCTCACGTTGTCTTTTATTAAAAGTTGTTTCTTTGGTCACTTTTCCCCTCTGAAATATGTCAAGCATATCATTGGTTGAAAATCCCTACCCCTTTTTCCTACCTCACAGGTCAACTTGGCCCTCTGTGGTCTCATACATTATTAAGGGTAATTCTTTAAGGATCACTGGGAATCCAGGCTTTCACAAGAATTTCAAGGCATAGGAACCTCCATTATAAGATACATACCCTAAAACTAAAACCTTTAGTTTCCCCTCAATCCCTTCCTAGATAGCATTAATCCTTGCATCCAGAGCAAGTAAGCCACTTATTTGAGCATCTCTGTTGAATAGGCTTCTAGGATCACCCCGCACCCTATCACTGGTCTATCAATTTAGTGATCCTGTTCATAATTGATCTCCTCACATTGGTGAATTTTCGTAAAGAATAGAGAACCTTAGCTAAGGTGACATTGGGCTATTGCTACATTCTTTCCCTTAGCCTAGAAAAACATAGATAGTGTGTTATTTTTATTAGAAAGTTGTATTAGAAAAGTGGTTCAATAAAGAGATTTTTTTGAAGGTTTTGACAATATCTAGTGAAATAAAAGGTGTTCTTTACTATGCCACAAACACATGTGCTATGGCATGGATTGACTAATGAAAACAAGTAGAAAAATTACAAAAAAATATACCAAATTCTCTTCATAAACATGTAATTTTAAAGAATAAGCATAATATATACTTAACCAAGAAAATATTTGACAATTAGATGAGAGATGTAAAGGCTTGACAAGTGTAAATAAACAATGTGTTATATATATATTATATGTATATATATTATATATTATTATTATTATAATATAAATATATATATATATATATATATATTTTAATTATTTATACTCTTGTCTATTAATAGATTAAATATCATATCAACATACAACTCTGTTAACATAGTTAACTTATTATATTTGATTTTACAAATAAACATAATATTTTAACATATTTCATATTTAACATAAAATAAAATTTGTTGAGAATGGTTATAGCAGACACCTTGGTCAGAAAGCTTTCCTTAAAGCTTCCAAAAATTCAGTGGTTAACAAAGAACCTAAATAACAAATCCCAGGAGTCCATCTTCCTTTTGTTTAAGGGACCACTGATAAGATTGTGAAGATCCTTAGGAAGCATAAGATTCCCTCGACTTTTAGACCCCTTAACACCATTCGAAAATCCATCCACTCAATGAAGTATCCTATCGACCCTGTGGACATGAAGGGTGTCTATATCATTCCTTCTTCTTATGGTACCCCCTACATTGGTGAGACTGGACGATTTATTAATCAAAGGATTAATGAGCACACAGTGGACCTAAAACATAGGAGAACCAAATAATCCACATTAGCAGAGCATGTGGAGAAGACCAAACATCATTTTTATATTGAGGAGGCCAATGTTATTGCTAGAGTTGCACAATTCCATCACCGGAAATTTAGGGAAGCCATTGAGATTGAAAGAAGTCCTAGAAATCTCAATAGAAACGATGGATGGAAGATCCGTAATTATTGGATTCCTCCTCTCTCTTCCTAATTGTTTCTTCCCTTCCTCTCCCCCCTCCCTCTATTAATAGTTTGTTCTAGAAAAAAATTCCCTTGTTACCATTAACCTGCTTTCTTGAGCTTTCCTTCTATCCTCTTAAAAATATCTTCCTTGATTTTTTTTTTATTAGTCATTTTCATAACTATCTAAACAGTTTGAAATATCTAACATTTAATATTTATACAACTTTACCAATAGATTCATATTAATGAGTTACCCTTTCATAATAATAATAATAATATATTAAATCCTTA
>APFE031329216.1:0-28807 GCA_000404065.3 Pinus taeda
GATGAGACTCTAGAGGACTACTTGGAGAGGTTCTTATACATCCTCTAAAGGTCGAAGCACAAATTTGATCTAAGTACCATTAGAACCTTGTTCTTACGAGGGCATGCTGATGATGCTAGGAATATCTAAATCTGTTAGGACAAGGGGATATTGCTCAAAAATCGTTTGAGCAAATATGTGACTTGTGCAGGAAATTCTCAAGGAACCAATATAGATCTGGTAAACGAATTCAGAATAGAAATAAGAAAACCGAATCTACTAATGATATGATTATTAGATTAGAAAACAAAATGGACAATATGAAAATTGAAATAATGAATATTGTTAGTAAACAAATAGACTCTTTGAAGTTTCAGCAAAAACTTGTAGAGGAACAAGAGTCATTGTCTACTTTTTGTCCAAATGTAGAAAAAAACATATTTTAAGAGAATGTCCTCTCGATATTAAAGGAACTAATAAATGTGCAATTTGTACATAGAACCATGCCACAGAAAAATGTCCCTCCATACCTCGGCTGGAAGCTATACTTGAAGGAGGACAACCTGAAGCTGAATCATTGCATGCTATGGGAGCACGAAGAAACTAGCCTCAGGTAAGTGTAGGTATGGCTCTTGAACTTCCACTGCATTTTTTTGGTTATAATGTATTGGTCATTTTAATTGCTGGTTAAAGTGCTACATAAATTGTCAACCCAGGGAAGTCTGATTATTTCAAAGGCAACTGCGTACTATATGTACTCAATCTTAAAAGCACTAAAAGTTGTAGTACAAACAAATCACACCTTGCTTTAACAACTAAAGCTCCACTCTGTGTTATAGCAACTATACTCTATTGCAGATATCTATCAAGGAATGCTTAATTTCATTCAAGGAATAATTCAACAGAAGGAAATAAATCTGCAAAGGAAAACAATGGCTATGTTGTAACTTAGAATCAGGCCCCTATCCCCGGAGCGGGAACCTTTAGCACCTGCCTCTGTTTATCTAGCTTGCAAATTCACTCTGTAAACTTAATCACTGGTGAGACACTCATGAAATAACTTTGACCAATGCAACAATCGATTAAGAAAGGGGCAGAGTTTCAGCAAAGGTAAAACAGTATCCAGAAAACAGTACTTGTTAACAAGGTATGAATAAAAATCACACTTGACACACTGCAGAAATATAATTGGTGAATCTTGTGATGAAGGTGGGCCCTGTCCTTCTCACAAGATTCCCCAAGAGATGAGAACTAGAAAATATGTTCAGAACAAGAATTTTATTCATCCATCAATATGTCATATTACAAAAAAAAAAATATTATAGTCCTGTTCCTTCAACAGAGCCTTTTCTGTAGTTTGTTCATCCCCCTTCTAATGTAGATGTCTCCTCTTTATAAAGAGGAGACATCTATTACAAAATATTTACATTATAAACTCTATTTCAATCCATTATACAAAAATAGGGAAATTAGTTTCCCATCAACACAATGCTGTTACAGCAATATTGTCTTTAGATTACGAACGTTACATCCAATGTAACAGCTTCCTCGGTTATTGATCTGGTTTCTCTGCTGCTATCAAATTTGGAATGCAAATCTCAATTGTTTCAACTTCGAGATTTGTGTGTTGTTCTTACTGTTTCAGCAACTGCAAAAATAGTCCTGCCAACTCCAGGCAGTTTCAGCAACGCGGGCTGAACATCATTCTTTAATTGTTTAGCAACTAATCAATTCAAAGATTAACTATTAAGACAGCGTGATTATATGTTAAATAATTAAGCGTATAGTGATGAGAAGAATCACTGCATGCCTTTGGAATAATTGAGCCAAAACACTAACAAGGACTTTCTAATATGGGTTGAAAAGGGTGACATTATAACAAAATGTATAGTCAGAAAGAGACAATATGAGGTCCTAACATCCCCCCCAACTGAAAGTGTTGCATGTCCCCATGCAAATTTTACTCTGAGTCTGAGTCTGAGTACTGGGATGTACAGTGCAAATTACTTATACAGTAATAATAAAAGGTGTTGTCAACGATGTCTCTGAAACCCTGGGCATTCTGAACTTTTTTCCATGCTGCAAGCTCCTCCTTTTTGGGTAACCTGAAGTCAGCTTTGTATTGCTATGCTGGGAGCCAAAGAAGAGGGAAGTCAAAATGATAACCCAACCATTTCTCGGCACACTGTTGAATACATTTAACACAGTTAGGTATTCGTGAAATTGTTGCCTAAAGATTAAGAGGGTTAAAGGGATGGTATTCCCTTCTTTCCTTAGGGCAATGTTCCCAGAATAGATTGTTTGCTTGTATGGCCAAAGTTCCCTTAGTCTTAACATAATGTTGGCAGTCCTTTATGACTACTGCCTGTAGTTTTCTGATATGCTCAGTCATTCCTGGCTCTTGTGAAACCAGTCAATGTTGAGCAATAAAAATAGCAGCATTCTGAGGCTCGGCTCAGATCCAGAGAAGGCAGTTCTCTTCATTATGTGTTGCTGACATGAAAGCATTTTTCCAGGTAAGCTGATTGGCTAGGAAAGAAACAAAGGCTCTGATCTAAATGTCACCAACCAGAGGAATCATATTAAGCTTCCTATCTTTAGGCATGGCCTCATTATGAAGATAGATTTCACATAACAAGTTCTGTTTGCTACTTGATGCTTCTGCAAAAGTCTGAATAAACTGCTAAGGTGTAGACACCTCGTGGGGTCGTCCATCTCTGATTGCTTTCACTTGGAGGAACGCTAAGCGTTCTCTTAAAAACACAAAATAGTTAAAGGATGGTTTTCTAGTGTCCAATAATCTTTGAACTAACTCAAAGATAAGAGACAGTCTAGTTTTCAATTCCTTATTTTCCTTATGTTGTGCACGAGAGTGTTCCAGGACTTCCCAATTTCTATATACATGATTTAGACATAATGATTTATGTTCCTGTAATGTCTTTTCTTGTGACAGAGCATACTCTTTCTTCCATGTATCCCTCAGTTCTTGAAAACTTGAGGTCTGAGTGAAGAAAGTCCTTGCACACCGAGGTTCAGTCTGAGTACACACATTCTTCGAATACTTTGGTGCTAGTTTTTTAGCTTTAACAACTGGGGTAGGCCGAGGTATTTGTGGTTTCATTTCTTCTCCAAAGGTCTTTGAAGGCCCTGCTGGTTCTTGTGTAACAGCAGGGCGTTCCTTTTTAACTATGATAGGAGTAATTGCAGGAGAGGATCCAGGCAATGGGACTTCAATTATCTTATAACCAGCTCGAGAATAGAGATCACCACATTCACTACACATGTATTCATTATATCAATCCTTTTCTGCACTTTTCTTGACTGCAGATGCTACATGAGCTAAAGTATATAGACTGAGTTCTTTTTCATAAGCTTCCCTTGCCATCATTAACTCGTGCTTATAAACCTCAATCTCAGATTTCAAAAACTCATTTTCTTGTTGAAGGGAGGCTAAAGTGACAGGGCCTTCTGTAGCAGATGTAGTCTCTGGAACTAGTGGATGAGAGGATCGTTGTTTAGTGGCAGCTTCATCATTTGCATCCTCAGCAGGTGGTTCTTGTGTGTCAACTGTTGAGTCAATAGCAGCTATGTCTTGGTCTGTTTTCTAATCATGGTCATCAGCAGGTGGTTCTTGTGTAGCACCTGCTGGACTAGTAGTTGGTTCTTGTGTAACAGCTACCCCTAGGTTGTTTATCTTTTGTTCCTTGACAGGTGGTTCTTGTGTCACACCTGTTGAATCAATAGTTGGTTCTTGTGGAGCAGCTACATCTAGGTCGTCTATCTTTTGTTCCTCAATAGGTGGTTCTTGTGTAACACCTGTTAGGTCAGTAGTTGGTTCTTGTGGAGCAGCGACATGTTGTACATCGTCTTGGGTGTCTACTTTTGATAGATCAGCAGCTGGTTCTTGTGGGGCAGCTGCATCTTCTGAAAGGAATGATGTCACAAATTCTTGAGCATCTTGCATTTCGGTATGCGAGGGTGAGGACGATAAAGATTCAGGGGCTTGGGAGTGTGGTGGGGTGTGGCGTTTTAAGATAATGGGCAGGGAATCTAGGATGATGGTCTCGGCTATTATTCCAGAAGAGGTCCTCCTTCATCTTCAAGGTAGGAAAGCAGGCAACACAGTGGTTTTTCTCTTACGAACATTTTTCCTTAGGGTAGGGGGATTATCAGTAATAGTAGCTTCTTTAATTTAAGCCCTCGTTCTTCTCTTTAGTGGGGGTGCAGCCTTTTCTTGTCTTTTCCTTTTGAGCTTAATAATGGGAATATTATCATCTGAATTTTCACTGGGGATATGGACGGTGGGAGTGGATGATTCGGCTACATTAAGGGATGGGGTAGATAGAGAGGAGAGGTCAATTGGATTGACTGCTGCAAGTGGTAAAACTTCTAAGGATTCCAAGATACTCCTGGCTATTGTACAAAAGGATTTTCAATTTGCTGAGAGATTTCGGGGGTCTGTTAAGGATTTTCAGTGTCCAATTGGCGTGTTTTGGCTCCTGGTTGCGGAATTTTAGTAGCTTCCTGGAGATTTTCTACTGCCGATTGAGGGATTTCAGCAGCTTCCTAGGGTGGGTTGTTAAGGGAAGGATGATTCTGTAGGGCAAAGCCCCTCTGGGTTAGGATTTGAACCAAGTGATGGTGATTTAGAGAGAGGAGTGGGTGCGTTGCATTCACGGAATAATGTGACATATTCTTTAGACACCCAAGCAGATAGTATGGCATATTTAATAAACAACCATGTCTTAAATGATTCAACAACACAAAGTCGTGCTGGTACACTACCTGGTAATGTCCTTCACAGGTGAAGTAGTGCTTGACAAACTCTGCGACCTTTGGCCATGGAGGTGGTAATGAATGAAGTGCAACACCCCTGCCTTTAGGTTGAACCCGCTCTCCTGGTAGAAGAAAATCTTGTTGTGCATTCAGAATGAGGTGTTTATGACTGAACCAATGAATTCCATCGGCAAGTAATCCTGAAATCTATGCTATATCCTCCTCTGTTACTAGAATTCGCGCTCCTTGAACCGTAGAGTATCCTTCCTTTAAATTTCGTGCGAATTCCAAGACTTGTTGAGAGTCCGATCCCTATAGCCTTTGGAAACAATCCACCCAGACTGCTTCCAGAAAAATTTGATATGCTTCCCGGTGTAGTTCCAATAGAGCCATTGAGCCAGGTTCATGTCGAACATCATTACCTTCCATAGTTACTGATTCAGTAAAATGCACAGCACAGAGCCAAGTTACCGCAGCCAAAACAGAGTAAGATATTGCAAATGAGGTTATGACATAATAAGACAGAGATGGGGTGACGAGACACGGTCGTGATAAAAAAATTTGCATATCATGGAATGCTTGCAATATTTTGGTATTCCCCCCCAACTGTGGCTAAAATGATAAGTTTGAATGTACGACAATTTCGGTAATCATATCAGAATCTTCTCATTAACTACAGTGTAATATTTACACATAAACACGCATACCTCATGTTTTACCTTCGATTGTTGTGATGAAAGTATAATCTCGTCGTTAATAGATCACCAATGGTTACGAAAAGGGTTGTAAGATATGAGGGGATTTATATGAAGGGATTTCTCTATTCTCAGGAGGTGATAGTGAAGGAACACAATTATCAATATGAATGGTTGATTCTCTCAATGAAAGGTGATATGTATTGGTCGTTTTTGAGAGAAATTGATGCCTCAATCTCGGGAAAAATGGGAAAATTGATGCTTCTTAGGGAAAGATGGAAAAGGTTGGTGTTTCATCAATGGAGAGATTGGTGTTTCAACAACGAAGAAAATGGGAAAAATTGGTGTTTCAGCAACAGGAATAATCGTGTTTCAGCAACAGGAATAATCGTGTTTCAGCAACAAGAAAAATGGTGTTTCAGCAACAAGAAAAATGGTGTTTCAGCAACAGGAAAAATGGTGTTTCAGCAACAGGAAGAATTTGTTGTTTAAGGAAAAATATGATAATGTTGTTGAAGGGTAGTATGAGGGAATGGATTATAACTTGAAGTGAAATGGCATTGTTTCCCAAGCCGAAACCTGATCCTTCTTGCAATGGAATTGTTCTTATCAGCCAGCCTACGAATCTAAGATCTGCAAAATAATGAATTGTAACATGGCAACCCTTGACAGGGATTATTAGTTAAGAAATCTAATCTAATAAAAATATATAATAGAAAAAATAGGTGCAATGAGGGCTAGAAGACTCCCCCAGAAATACATAATGTGTATATGCCATGCAAGTGGCCTTGAAATCCTCTTTAAAAATAGGTTGCTGGTATAAACGGAGCTGATACCCATTCACTAATAATGGTGTTCTAGAATCATCAATTTTTAGGAGCCTGATTGTTCCATTTAGAAAAACAATATCTACTTCATAAGGTCCTAGCCACCTTGTTCTTAATTTTCCTTGAAAATTTTCAAAACGGGAGTCATATAATAGAGCCCAATTACCTTTTTGGAACTGCTTGTGCTTAATGGTTTTATCATGCCACCTGATTCTTTACTATTGTATCATATTTGTTTGATGGATGGCATCCAACCTCTTTTCATCCAATTCCTGAAGCTGCTACAACATAGCTGTCTGTGCATCAGTCAAGTCAAGGTTAACAACCAAAGCAGTTCTTAAGGTTTTAATTTCAAATTCCACAGGAAAAACATCACTTTTACCATAAACTAATTCATATGGTGAAAAACCTGTAGTATTCCTACAGGTAGTTCTGTAAGCCCATAATGCTTCAAGCAACCTTTGAAACCAATCCCTTCTATTCTCCTTTACTATTTTTGTTTTTTATGACTTTATTTGTACTTTCCACCTACCCATTGGCTTGGGGGTGATAAGGTGTAGTCATTTTATGATTAATATGATATTTATGAAGTGTATCTTTAAAGCCATGGGATTTGAAAGGAGGTCCTCCATCCATGACTAGTTCTCTAGGCACTCCAAACCTAACAAAGATTTCTTCAAATAGAAAAGTTAAAACAGATTCTTCATTAGCTCTAATGAGTGCCTTAGCTTCCACCCATTTAGTCATATAATCTGTGCAAACCAATATGTAAACTCTTTGATTGGATGGAGATTTGATGGGTCCTATAAAATCTAGAGCCCATCTTTCAAAGGGTTCAAGTATTATCTGGGGGTTCAGTGGCATTTCATCTCTATGACTAGGTTGGCCCATTCTCTGACAGCTATCACAAGCCCTAAAATATTTCCTTGCATCCTTGAAAAGTGAGGGCCAATAGTAACCCATTCTGATAATTTTATGTGTTGTTCTCTTATCAACAAAATTCCCTCCACAAGGGCCATCATGACAAGCCTTCAATATATCATAAACCTAATCTTCTCTAATGCATCTCCGAATTTCCTGGTCAAGTCTAGTGTGAAAAATACACCCACTTATCCAGCTGTACCGAGCACTTTGTTGGATGATTTTTCTTTTTTCTCTGTGTAACAGGTGTGATGGTAGCTTCCCTGCAACTAAATAATTGGCAATGTCTGCATACCAAGGTGAGTGAGCAGATACTGCAAATAAATATTCATCAGGAAAGGAATCATCCACTGGAGTATTATCGTCAGTTTCTATCCGAGAAAGGAAGTCAGAAAATACATTTTCTTTACCTGGTCGATCTACAATTGTAATATCAAATTCTTGTAGTAATAATAACCATCTGGTAACTTGGGCATTTATAACAGATTTATTCATTAAATACTTAATGGTTGAGTGATCAGTATGAACAAAAGTATGGTAATCAGTAGTATAATGTCGAAACCTATTAATAGCATAAATGACTGCTAAAAATTCCTTTTCGATAACTGTGTAATTAAGTTCAGCAGGGGTCATATTCTTACTAATAAAATAAATAACGTAAGGAAGATTATTTTCTTCTTGACCCAAGACAGCTCCAATTGCCATATCTGAAGCATCATAGGATATATGAAAGGGCAGTGCCCAATCAGGTCCTCTTAAAATAGGAGATGTAGACAACTGATGATTAAGTTCATCAAATGCTTTTTGGCAATCATCATTCCACTTGAATGCAGCATTTTTCGTCAGTAACACAAACAAAGGAGAAGCTATTTTAGAAAAAAAATTGATGAACCTTCTGTAATATCCAGCATGTCCTAGAAAACTTCTTACATCAGTTTGTGTTTTGGGGATAGGAAGAGTCTGAATTACCTGCACTTTAGATGGATCAACTTGAATCCTTAGGAATGAAATGAAGTGTCCCAATACAATTCCTTCATTCATCATCATATGACATTTTTCAGTACTTAAGGCAAGATGGGATTCTATACAACGTTTAAGCACTTTCTCAAGGTTTTGTAATGCATCTTCAAAAGTCGCACCATAAGGAGTAAAGTCGTCCATAAATATCTCAAAGGAGTCATTAAGCATATCAGAAAAAATTCCTATCACTGCTCGTTGAAATGTTGCTGGAGCATTACATAGTCCAAATGGAAGAACTCTATAGGAAAAAGTTCCCCATGGACTAGTAAAAGTGGTCTTGTCTTGGTCTTGGGGTGCAATTTTGATCTGGTTATATCCACTAAAACCATCTAAAAAGGAAAAGAATCTCTTTCCTGACAAACTATCTAGCACCTGATCAATAAATGGTAAGTGGAAATGATCTTTTTGAGTAGCTTTGCTTAGAGCTCTATAATCCACACACACTCTCCATTTCCCGTTTTTCTTAGGTACTATTACTAATGGAGAAACCCATTCACTATCAGATATAGGGTATATGAACCCTGCATTAAGCAATTTTTGAAGTTCTTCTTTAACAATTTCCCTTAGATTGGGGTTCATTCGTCGTTGGGGTTGACAGACTGGTCGAGACCCCTCCTTGATATAGATACGATGAGTACATAACTCAGGAGAGATCCCTTTCATATCTATGTAGTCCCATGTGAATACTTCCTTATTTTCATGAAGTAACTTCATTAACTGTTGTGTTTCAACATTTGTCAAATTAGGGTTTATATTCAATGTTTTTCCAGGCTCAATTTCTACTATTATACTCTTAGAGGAGATATCAGTTGATGTTTGAGATAAATTTTCATATTTAAGGTTTTGTTGTGATTCAGGTTCCAAAATTGCAGTTAATTGATCATATGTTTTAGAGGTAACCGAGGAGGGTTCAGAAATAAAGTTACTAATTAGTTCATCCCAAGTGGTGTCTTTAAAAGTTAAGGCTTTTCCAACAGTCAAAATGGGTTGGGTATCATCATCCTCATAATCTAACCATACAGAATTATCATTGTTAATCATAGGTGTAGCATGAGGGTAAAGGGTGAGCTGCTTAGTTTCACATCTATTAGAAATTTTCATTGAGCCTGATCTATAGTTGATGAAGGCATCTGCTATAGCCAACCAACGTCTCCCCAAAATCAGTGGATGCCCCCCCAACTTTGTTTTAGTCTGCAATACAACAAAATAAGCTGGGTAGTTCCAAGATTCAACTGAAATGATCAGGTCTTCAATAGCCCCTTCTGGTTTGATGGTGGAACGATCAGCTAGCTCTAGGATAGTTGGCGTCTCTCTAATTAAATTTTTCAGCTGTAATAACTGTGCGGTTTCAAGGGTCATAATATTTATGGCAGCACCTAAGTCTATCAGAACTCTGGAAACAAAAGTTTTTCCAACATGTACTGTAACTTTAGGATGACCAAGATCACCATATTTTACAGGAGGGGTTTTTCCCATCATTAAAGCAGCTAGAACACCCATCACATGAACTGTAAGGGGATCTTTAGCTTTTCTTCCAGGTTTCTTGATGCAAATGTCTCTAACAGTTCTAGCATAAATTGATACATCTCTAAGTGCTTGCAAGAGTGGAATTTTAACATACAGATTCTGCAATTCCCCTAGAAGGTTAAAAGCAGGTGGCTCAGGTGTCTTAGTGAGAGCTAAACACTCAGGGAATGGTGGCTCTGCTGTTTCAGCAGTTTCATTAGAGGGTAGCTCAACTGTTTCAGCACCCTTATTGGATGATTTATCTTTTTCTGCCTCTTCTTTATTAGATTCAGAAGAAGTAATATCATCAATATTAGGCTCGACTATTCTCCCAGACCGCAAATGAATGTCATTACATTGCATAGGGAGAATAGGTTGGTCTTGAATATTGATGACTTGCACAACTTTATTATTATTATTATTATTAGGATTGGGGTTCGGTTGTACAGGAAGCTGGGGTCTCATTGTCTGGTTATTTGGTGGAGCATTTGATGGTAGAGAGAGAGATTATTGATACTGAGGGAATTGGTTTGGAAATGGGATTTGTTAAGCTGTCCAGCCTGGGTTCCAATGATTAAAATAAGATTGTTGTAGCGGCCAGGGATTCCACATTTTAGGATCCATAAAGGGAGGGTTTGTTTGTTGCATGGGTGGGAAGTTCATTTGATTAAAGGGTGGGTATTGCATTTGATTGAAGGGTGGGTAATTTGCTTGAAAAAAAGGATAATTATTCCAACGATTAAATGGCATATTAGAATTCGTACCTTGTCCTCAAGGATGCCATTGCCTCCTTTGTGTCAGCAAGTAGACTGCTTCAGCTTCTTCTTCAGTTGGTTGCAATGCTGCTTTTATTCCTGGTAAAGAAGGGCATTGTTGAGTCTCATGGTCCTTCTCGCAAATGGTGCAAATTGGTACCTTGTTCAGTGGGCATTCCCTCAGTGGGTGTTTTTCTCTGCATTTAGGGCAGAAAATGGCCAAAGCAGCTTCTGCCTTTGCCTGCTTCTTTTTAACATGCAAGGTATCAATTTGTGAAGCAAAATAGCTTAACATTTTAGTTTTAAATTCTTCAAGTAAATTACCTATTTCAGCTCTTGTTGCTCCCCCACTCGCTGATTTTTGGACTCTTGAATATGTATTATCCCTGCTTTTTGGTCTGTTATACTACTCCTCTTGAACATCTCTTACAAAGGTTGACAATCTCATCATATGATTCTTTAGATATATCCCCTTTACCAAGCATATTCAACATGTCTAAACAATCATCCCGTACCCCTTTCAACAATATTGTCTTAAGAATATCCTTACTCATATTAGGGTGATCGGATCTCTGCAAATTATATTGTAATCTCTCCACAAAATCCTCCATATTTTCATCCTCCTTCTGAACCATCTTAAATAGTTCCTCCTTTCTTTCTCTTGTCCAGCAATAGTCTTGATATTTGGCCAAAAAATTCTCCTTCATCTGCTCCCATGTTGTGATCACATGTCCTCCCAGGCTCATGAACCATCTTAGTGCATTTCCTTTTAATGTTGCTAGAAATAACTTTAACTTTTGAGGATTAGTAACATAATCATAACTTCTACATAATATATCAAACTCAAACAGAAATTCATCAGGGTCTTTAGATGATAAACCATGGAAGTTAGGTAGGGTTGAAAGTGGGATGTTCTTCATAGGAGTTTCCCCTTTGGGAAGGTCCTCAATAGGGAATTCCAAGGTGGAGAGAGAATTCTCGCCTCTTCCTTCTCTTCGTCCCCCACCAAAGAGTCCTTAATTATTTCTTTCCATTGGTTGTTCCCCTGTTACACTTGCCCGGTCTTTAGCGCTTTCTGTTGGGCTTTCAATATTTTGAACTAGTTCCTTAACTTCAATATCTTCTATTGGTTCTTCAATGTCTTCCACTGACTCCTCAGTTTGTTTTATTGTCTCTTCAGCCCTTTCAGGTCCCACTACTTCCTTCATTTCGTAGTTTTTTTGGAGAGAGTGTTGAGTCTGTGGCCTCCGAGAGCTTATCCTCTAAGATGTTTTAGCTTTCGAGATAATGTCGTCAATAAAGGTTTTCCTTCCTCCTCTACCTTTGCCCTTGCCACCTATAGGATTAGTTTTCTTACGTCCTCTCATGCATCCTATATATCTAAAAGAAAATCATTAATGCTCTTAAAATCTACGGTCGCCTTCCCCGGCAGCGGCGCCAAAATTTTGGTCACTTTAATTGCTGGTTAAAGTGCTACATAAATTGTCAACTCAGGGAAGTTTGATTATTTCAAAGGCAACTGCATACTATATGTACTCAATCTTAAAAGCACTAAAAGTTGTAGTACAAATAAAGTACACCTTGCTTTAACAACTGAAGCTCCACTCTATGTTACAGCAACTATACTCTATTGCAGATATCTATCAAGGAATGCTTAATTTCATTCAAGGAATAATACAACAGAAGGAAATAAATCTACAAAGGAAAAAAATGGCTATGCTATAATAGAGAATCGGGACCCTATCCCCGGAGCGGGAACCTTCAGCACCTGCCTCTGTTTATCTAGCTTGCCAATTCACTCTATCAACTTAATCACTGGTGAGACACTCATGAAATAACTTTGACCAATGCAACAATCGATTAAGAAAGGGACAAAGTTTCAGCAAAGGTAAAACAATATCCAGAAAACAGTACTTGTTAACAAGGTATGAATAAAAATCACACTTGACACACTGCAGAAATATAATGGGTGAATCTTGTGATGAAGGTGGGCCCTGTCCTTCTCACAAGATTCCCCAGGAGACGAGAACTAGAAAAAGATGTTCAGAACAAGAATTTTATTTGAGAGAATAATTTCGGCAAAATCACATAACGAATCATTTTTCGACGCGTTTCGAAAGAATTTTATTCATCCACCAATATGTCATATTACAAAAAAAAAAGATTCTAGTCTTGTTCCTTCAACAGAGCCTTTTCTGTAGTCTGTTCATCCCCCTTCTAATGTGGATGTCTCCTCTTTATAAAGAGAAGACATCTATTACAAAATATTTACATTATAAACTCTATTTCAACCCATTATACAAAAATAGGGAAATCAGTTTCCCATCAACAAAATGTTGTTACAGCAATATTGTCTTTAGATTACGGACGTTACATCCAATGTAATAGCTTCCTCAGTGATTGATCTGGTTTCTCTGCTGCTGTCAAATTTGGAATGCAAATCTCAACTATTTCAGCTTCGAGATTTGCATGTTGTTCTTACTGTTTCAGCAACTGCAAAAATAGTCCCGCCAACTCCAGGCAGTTTCAGTAACTCGGGCTGCACATCATTCTTTAATTGTTCAGCAACTAATCAATTCAAAGATTAACTATGAAGGCAACGTAATTATATGTTAAATAATTAAACGTATAGTGATGAGAAGAATCACTGCATACCTTTGGAATAATTGAGTCAAAACACTAACAAGGACTTTCAAATATGGGTTGAAAAGGGTGACATTATAACAAAATGTATAGTCAGAAAGAGACAATATGAGGTCCTAACATAATGCACATTCATATTCCTATCCTAACACTATCCACTCTCAACATTGGTAGCATGGGAACCAATATCATTATTGACAACCATCCAATCTTGGCAACAAGGATGGAGAGGGCCAAACCATCACACCATTCCTATCCAGAACCTATGCAATCATACCCACCTACATATGTACCTTACCCAATTCCACAACCATCATTACCTCAGCTGAGTCAGCCAATGCCACCATTACCTTTACCTCCATCGTTTCGGCAAAGTGGTACAAATGATCCACTCTATGAACCTACTTTCCTCATCCAAATATCAATCCATGCTAGTTGGAGTCAATGATCTCCAACTGAGATCAAGGAAGATAGTAACTTCAAAAAATAAAAAGCACCCTATGGTGATTATCAACGAGAAAGGTGAGGAGGAAACTCTTGACTATTTTGAAAAATGTGTCCCCATCCAGCCCATCCCTGTACCTTATGAGCCTTTTCCATCTTCTTCCAACCAACCTCGCTATCCGGAGAGGTTAGTTGTGGAGAAGAATGACCCCATTCCTGAGTCTAGCCTAGCCTTTGAGCTTAGGAACCTTTTCATAAATGTACCTTTGATCGAAACTATCAAAGAGATCCCCATTTGCACAAAAATCATTAGGGAACTCTGTATCAAGAAGCTAGGAAGGAGAAGATTAGAACCTCAAACTATTCAATTTGTTGGTAGAGCAGCAAAGTTAATGACAGGATGTATGAACATGGAGAAATATTCTGGCCCTGGAAACCCTATTGTCTATGTTCAAATAGGTGATGTCCTTGTCTCTAATGTACTTATAGACCTGGGGGTGACCATTAATTTTATGACCAAGAAAACCATGGATCAACTTGGATTGGTCCATATTCATCCTACTCCCACTATGCTTGAACTAGAAAATAGATCTAAAATCAAGTTGGAAGGGGTGTTGGATGATGTGGTCGTTTCTTTTGACTCTTGGGAATACCTTGTTGACTTCATTTTACTTCAACCAAAGAATCTTGTGGGAGGACATCCCTTGATCTTGGAACGACCATGGCTTGCTATAACCGATGCTTATATTAGATGTCGTTATGGGGACATGTATATTTCCCATGGATATTCTAGGATGAAGGTCACCTTGTATCCACCCACTAGATCCATTCAGGAACTCTAAGACACTTTATGGTTATACTACAGTAGTGATGAGGAAACTCAACCTATTTCCTTGATACATCAAAATGTTGAGTTCTTGCATAAGGGTGAGATTCAAGACTTCTTGAACAATATAGACACCATGATCAATTTTGAGTCATTGAGTAAGATTTTTAGTCTAGATTTTTAGGAAAGTCATGACTCTCTACCTCCCTCGCCACCATCTATAGCAACACCTCTGTGTACTCTTGCGCTTGATGCCACTCTTGTTGAGATTATTCCGGGAAAATCCTTACATATTAGTTCAGACTTTGATTCATCCCAGCAAGAGCAACTTGTGAATTTGCTGCGAAACCATCTTCATGTCTTTGCATGGGACTATGAAGATATGAAAGGCATCCTTCCTGAAACTTGTACCCACCATATTTATATTCAGAATGGAGCCTGACTTGTCCAACAACCCCTAAGGCATATGAACCCAAATCTAAGAGATGTTGTAAAGGACGAATTGCAAAAACTCCTAGAAGTTGATTTTATCTATCCTATTTCTTATAGCCAGTGGGTCTCTCCATTGGTATTAGTCCCAAAAAAAGATGGGATATGGTGCATTTTTATTGACTACAGAGAATTAAACAAAGCCACTCTCAAGGATTACTTCCCCCTCCCTTTCATTGACCAGGTACTCAATACCCTTGCCGGTAAGAAGTACTTTTATTTTCTAGATGGATTTCGCAATTATAACTAGATACAAATTGCACTCGAGGATCAAGGCAAAATCACTTTTACATGTCCATGGGGTACATTTTCTTACTGGGTGCTTCCCTTTGGGCTATGTAATGCCCCAAATACCTTTCAAACAGAAGTCTTGGCCATTTTTGTTGACCTTGAGTGTGTGGAAATCTATATGGATGACTTTTTTGTGTTTGGTGATTCATTTTAGGAAGCCCTCAAAAATCTAGAAAAAGTGCTTCTTCGCTGCCAAGAACCTCATCTTGCCTTGAGTGAAAAAAAATGCCGATTAATGTGCAAGGTGGGAGTGGTTCTTGGCCATCTTATTTCTGACAAAGGTGTCCAAGTTGACCCTGCATTTATAGAAATTATTTTTAGTCTTCCTGTACCCAAAACTCAAAGGGAAGTGAGAGGTTTTCTAGGACATGCAGGCTACTATAGGAGATTCATTGAGAATCTCTCAAGGATAGCTACCCCCCTTTTCTGACTTTTGGCTAAAGATAGTGAGTTTTCTTGGTCCACAACTTGCCAACAATCCTTTGAGACACTGAAGGAAAAACTAGTTTAGACACTAGTTTTCAGAGGACAAAACTAGTCCCTACCATTTAATATTTCCTCTGATGCCTTAGATATTGCTATTGGCATAGCTTTAGGACAAGAAGAAGACAAATAATCTTATGCTATTTATTTCATTTGTAAAAACTTGTCAGCCACTGAACTAAATTATATGGTTATTGAGAAAGAGTTTTTAGCTGTAACTTTTTCCATTAATAAATTCAGACATTATATTATAGGATATGAAGTCTTTGCGTATACTCACCATTCCACAATAAGACATTTGATGAATAAACCATTAACTAGCAGTAGAGTGACTAGATGGTTATTATTGTTACAGGAATTTAATATTACCATTATTGATAGACCAGGAAAATCTAATGTAGTAGCAGATTATCTTTCAAGATCAAATAATTCTGGTGAAGCAATTTCTATTGATGATAATTTTCCTAACGAACATATTTTTGTTGTGTCGACAAAATCCCCATGGTTTTCTAACATAGCTAACTATTTAGTCACTATAAAATTACCGCCTCACTTATCCACTCATGAAAGGCGGAATATCATACAGAAAAGCATTGCATATTCTTGGATTCAAGGAGACCTGTTTTACGCTGGAGTAGATCTTATTATCTGTAGATATGTAAGAGAGGAAGAAGTGTTTGATATTTTAAAATATGCCCATGTTGCACCTTGTGGAGGCCACTTCATTGATAAGCGAACTGCATACAAAGTGTTATGAGCTGGCTATTTTTGGCCCTCATTGTTTAAATATGCCAAACAGTATGTCAAGCGATGTGACAACTATTAGCAAATTGGCCAACCTAATCAAACCAATGAAATGTCTTTATTTCCTCAAGTTATGATTGAGCCTTTTGAAAAATGGGTCGTTGATTTTGTAGGAACAATAAATCCAACATCATTAAATAAAAAGCATATTTTGGTTTGTACATATTTCATTACAAAATGGGTAGAAGCTAAAGCTATTTCTTTTGCTACTGAAAGAGTTGTTGTTGATTTTGTTTTTACCAAAATATTTACTAGATTTGGTGTGCCTAGAGAAATTTTTCTCACAGTGGACCACATTTTATTTCTAATCTGGCATAGAGTGTGATGGAGCAGTACAAAATTCGGCATAGGAAATCTACACCGTATCACCCACAAGAAAATGGTCAGTTGGAGTCCAAAAACAAGGTGATTGAGTCCATCCTCACAAAGACAGTAAATAATCATAGAAAGGATTGGGATGACAAATTACTGGAAGCCTTGTGGGCATACCAAACCACTTGGAGGAACAGCACAAGACACACACCATATGAGCTAGTGTACAGGAAACAAGTCCTCTTGCCGATAGAATTCCAGATCAAGACTTTCAGGACTGCAGTCCATTTGGGGCTAGATCTCTTTGAAACACAACAACAATGTCTTCTACAGTTGAATGAGTTAGATGAATTTCAAAGGGATGTTGTTCAACAGAACATCTTGGTTCAACAGCAGCGCAAGAAGTGACATGACAAGTCTATCTCGAAGAAGCAATTCCAACCAGGTGATTGGGTACTCCTTTATGATTCTAGATTCAAATATTTTAAAGGGAAATTACATACATGTTGGATGGGACCTTATGAGGTGGTCAAAGTGTTTAAAAATGGAGTGGTAGAAATTAAAACTATTGATGGAGGGAATTTTGTATTCCTGGTAAATGGGCATAGATTGAAGGTGTATTTTCAACCCCTTACTAAAGGAGATTTTATGCAGCAAGTCCAACAACAATCTGAAAAGGAGTTGGTTGGTGGAAACATCAACCTTTTGAAGATTTGATTCTTTCTTTCTTTTCTTCATTGGATAAAATAAAATAAAAATAAAAAATAAATGACAAAAATAAAAAGTATAATTTTTTTTCCTGTAATTATGAAAATTAGTTGACTGACATGATTGCAAAAGGATCAACCTAAAAACCAACATTGTTAGGCCCCTATAATATTAGTGATCCCCCCATTACTATTGTCATTGTATCCCTTATTGTTATTATTGTGCCCCTATTTTTCCCATATTGTTATTATTTTGCCCCATAGAATCCCTCTATTGTTATTTGTGTGCCTTTATATTATTATTGTTAGGTCGGCTTGGTTATATTGTGACCCCATTGACTCTTATATATAGAATGGAGGTTTTTTCATTTGAATCATCTAAGAATTGTTCATTTGTGTAATGTAAAGGAGGTTGCCCCTTCGAAGAGGATTATCTCTAAGGCATTGATCTATCTTTTCCATCTTTTTGTGAGCTAGTTTCATAACATTTGGTATCAGAGCTTTGGATTCTAGGGTTTCGCTGCTCCAAATAGGTCTTCATGCCATTTTCTATATAGCTTTTTTTCTGCAATGTTTCAAAAGCTAAAAAAAAAAAAAAAAAAAAACCATTTGGGCCGAAATAGTTCTGAACTTCGGGTCCAAATTTCAAAGCTTTTCTCACTATATTTGTGGAGATATGATCTGAGGAAGTTGGCATTTTTGCAGACTCCCGAATTACATTCCAAAAAAGTGACCTGGGGAAAATCATCATAACTTTTGTTTTGAGCATCAGATTGAAATCTCATAAGAAGTTTGAGAAAGAGGATGGCCTCTAGTTTTCTTTGTATCAGTTTCAAGTACTAAGGTCGAAACAGTGAGACATGGCACGTCGTACAAGTTCACTCTATTGAACTAGTCTATAATCCGGTCACCGTGGGAGATTTGGCATAACTCTTCCTCAGAGAATCCAATTTTGATCAGACTGGTGGCATTGGAAAGAGGACACAGAGGGCTACTGCAGATCACGATTTCAGAATTAGGAAATCCAAAATTACAGAGTTACATCAGATTCAATATTAAGCTCCCACAAGTGAAAAAAGGTGTGTATTTTTCAAATTTTTGCATAAGCTTGGTTTGAAAAATTAGTTTGAAAGAATTCAAAGGGCATAGTGAAGCATTATTATCAGTAATTGATGCCCTGAAGAAAGAAAATGGAAACACCTACTAAGCAATCTGAAAGCTCTAGCATGACTCATGAAGAAGAGGAAGAAATGCAACATAATATATCAATATTACAAAACCAAGTGCAACAAATTTCACTCGCACAAAAGGTAACAGAAATAAGGTGGATGGCTTAAATAAAGACGTAGAAGCTAAGATGGATGGTTTAAAGAGAAGCATAGAAGCTAATATGAATGACTTGGAAGCTAATATGGACGGCGTGGAAACTAAGATGGACAGTGTGGAAGCTAAGATGGATGGCATGGACGCTAAGATGGAAGCTAAGATGAATGGCATGGACGCTAAGATGAATGGCATGGACGATAAGATTGAAGAATTGAAGATAAATTTGAATAAGTTGCTACAAGAAATGGTCACTAATGGTCAAAGGGTAGTAAAGGACACTCATGATGAGAACAAAATAAATGTTAATCATGATTTCATAGACTCTAATGTTGGATTGAAGACCCACCATGTTCCAAAAATTGATCTGAGGAAATTTGATGGAAAGGATCTCGGAACATTGATACTACAGATCGAGCAATTTTTCGATCCCATAATGTGAAAAACACACAAAAGGTACGTATTGCAACTTTATATTTGCAACCAAATCGTTTGTATGGTATCGATGGCTTTGCTCTCGTAAACAAATTGTCACTTGGGCAATTTTTATGGAAGAAATGATAGCACATTATGAGGATACAAAAAGAAACACCCTTTTTATCCAATTGATAAATCTCAAACAAAAGGGTTCAATGATGGAGCACATTAAGGACTTCCAAAAATTGAACATAAGGGTAAAAGATATTCCATAGGAGCATAGGATTGATGTGTTCATAGGGATTTTAAAGGATAATATCCAACATGAGGTTCACCTTTGGGAACCTAATTCATTGGAAAAGGCATTCAGGTTAGCAAGAAAAATGGAAAGAAAAATTATGGCAACCAAGAAGCCTACCACTCATAACTATAAAGATGGAAGTATTGCTACCCCTAGCCTTCCACAACCTACAATGTTGAAACCATAGAAATTGGAAGAAAAGATAGCAAAAGGGCTTTGTTATAGTTGTGACAGCAAATACACTAAAGGTCATAAGTGTTCTGAGAAGAAATTATTCTACATAGATTGTGAAGAGGAGGAAGAAAAGGAACAAGAAATGTCAAAAGAAGAGGATATACTCCAGGAACAAACCCTAAGGATATACTCTAGGAACAAACCCTAGATAAAGAAGAAATGAATCCGACCATATCTTGTAATGCATTGGCTGGAATTACCACTCCTCAAACTATCAAGATAGAAGGATATATCAAGAAGAAAAAGGTAATAGTGTTGATTGATTTGGGAACTACCCATAATTTTATTCATTGTAAGATAGCAAAGGAATTGAATTGCTTCTTACCTCTAGGACCAGACTGTCAAGTGTTGGTTGCAAGTGGAGGAACCATAAATTTCTCTAGAAAGTGCCATAAAAAATATCAAGTTATCCATGGGAGAATATGTATTGAATAGCCCAATGCTTTCCATTCCAATGGGTGGTGTTGATGTTGTACTAGGAGTCCAATGGATACAATCCTTGGGTACAATATCTTTTAATTTTCAAGAAATTTTCATGAAATTTTATGTGGAAGGAAAGGAAGTTGAATTAAGGGGTATTGCAGGGAAACCGGGAAAGATAATCAGCTCTAACGATATGACGAAGCTTCTAAAGAAGGAACAACGAGGTGTAATTGCATAATTATGTTCGCTAGAGGTTCCCAAATCAAAATCATCTATTTCTCCAGATCTCCAAAAATTCTTGGACAATCATTCCAAGGTATTTCAGACTCCCAAAGGTCTCCCACGTATTCGTGATCATGATCATGCTATTCATTTGATTCCAGGAAGTGTTCCTCCAAACATCAGACCGTACAGATATCCCTATGCCCAAAAGAGTGAAATTGAACATATGGTTGCAGAAATGCTAGAGGCTAGTATAATTCAACCTAGTCAAAGTTCTTTCTCCGCTCCAGTAGTATTAGTTCACAAGAAGGATGGATCAATGCACATGTTTCCAGATTATAGGGAGATGAACAAGCTCACTATTAAAGACAAATTTCCCATTCTTGTCATTGATGAATTATTGGACGAATTGCATGGATCAATTTACTCCACCAAGTTGGATCTCCGTTCAGGATATCATCAAATCAGAATGAAGGCTGAAGACATTCCAAAAACAATATTTAGAAATCATGAGGGTCATTATGAATTTTTGGTCATGCCTTTTGGCCTTACTAATGCACCTTTTACATTTCAAGGTTTGATGAATTCCATTTTAAAACCCTTCCTTAGAAAATTTGTGTTAGTAGTTTTTGATGATATACTAATCTACAACAAGTCTTGGAAGGATCATGTCCAAGATGTTGACATGGTGCTCAAACTATTGGAGGAGAAACCATTAAGGAATGGAAAATCCCCACATCCATAAATCATCTACGAGGATTTCTCGGGTTGATAGGGTATTATCGCAAGTTTGTTAAGAATTATGGAAGACTATCAGCACCTCTAACAACATTATTGAAGAAAGATGCATTTTCATGGACTCCAGAAGCAACGAAGGCCTTTGAACATCTTAAAGAGGCAATGTGCCAAGCACTAGTTTTAGCTACATCGGACTTCACAAAAACCTTTATTGTGGAAAGTGATGCCTCAGGAAATGGAATCGGTGTTGTTTTAATGCTAGAAGAAAGACCCATTGCTTTCGAAAGTTTTCCAATCAAAGGAAAGTATTTACACAAAGCTATTTATGAGAAGGAAATGTTGGCAATACTACATGCACTTAAGAAATGGTGACCCTATCTTTTTGTGAGTTGGTTTCATAACAAACATGTTGGTAGGAAGATTGAAATTTCAATAAAAAGGGAATGTTACTTTATTCTTTAGACATGTTGGTTGTCACCAAGAAGAAGCAGGTTCAAGGAACCCAACCCTTACCCAAGTTTGGGGTAACTAGCATGGTAATTTCTACCCAAGTAAACGCTTAATTCCCTCTGCAATTACTTTTTCCAACACCAGTGTAGGCACACCTTGAAGATAAAAGTATTCCTTTCTTCTATTTTCCTGTTTCGTAATTCCCACTATTTTTCTTTTTTTAATCCCATAATGAATAACCCTCCTTTTTATTCTAAGAAAAGTATCCCTATTTGATTTCACAAAATCCCTCTTTTCCCCCTCTAATTTATTTCCCACATCCCATTCTTGTATATCCCCCTTGGTAGTATTATTCTTGGAATCCCTATTATGACACTCCTTCCCATTCTGAAAATTACCCCTTCCCACTTCTTTGTTCCCTCATGGATCAATTCTCTTGTATATTCAAGAAATTTTTAAAATCCAGACAAAGAATTGAGTTCTATCATATTTTATTATTATTATCCCCTCTTTCTTCGATGCTACAGAAATCCCTGGTGCACGAACACGGATTATTGGTGTAGGCAGGTTTAGTGCAAGCATGTTGAAGTGCAAGCATTCTCAGTGCAAGCATGTTGCAATGCAAACAAGATCAGTCCAAACATGGTTAGTGCAAGCACACAAACACAATCCAAAGAATGTTTAAGCATAGTACATAAGCACTTGATGAAGAACGTTTATTGAGAAATTTACAGTTTTTATTCCTGCAGATGAATAACTACCACAATCATAGATCATAGCATTGTATTATTTAAATTTTGGTTAAAACTTTGTTTTATCATTTACTAATTTAGGGAGATATCATTTAAGTGCAAGATATTTTAGGTTCTGAAGTATAATATTTTTAATGAGAACCGAAGTACACCTTATGTGAATTATGAGGCAACCAGGGATAGTACAGATCCACCTTAAATCCTATAATTACCTCTATTGAAAATATCCTCCATCACTCACTCATGATAGCCTTACCTCATAATCCGATTCCCCACGACCGTTACTCTTCCACTGAAAAAAATTTCATCCTCCTCCAATTATCATTGCCTGCCCGTAGTAGATTGATACGTGTGTGCATCCATCCTGAAGGGGTGATTTTAATGATTGAACTTGACTGGATGGAAGCAATCAACAAGATGGTGGAATGGTTGGATCTATATCATGAAATTCTCGGCACCTCCCTTGCACTCCATTGTGTGAAATCTCACCAAGGTTGTGACAGAGAATTGAGGCGAATTCAACATAGAGATGGCATCTGTGAGACATGAACCATCATCTGTGAAGGAGATAGAGCAAATGGTCAAGTATCAAGGTAGTCTTGCACTATTGCAAGAATCAGGATTTCGCCCATTTTTGCATAAATTCGATGGTTTCGATATGGTCATGGCTTTGGAATTTGCAAAGACATTTGAGGAGGGTCGAGCTAAATTAGGCTCACTGGAATTTGAGGTCATGGAGGAATCTATAGCAAGAGTTATAAGATTGTCAACCACGGGTGAAAAATGGTTCAAAAAGGAGAGGATCGAAAGGAAAAGATGGCATCAATTTGTCGTCGATTGAAAGCTCAAAGTCGACTGGAAGAAAGGGCTTCCGCAGAGTGCCATGCATGGAAAATGGTGAGACCTCCTATACATATTATAAAAATTTCTAACCTACAAGGGACGTTACAAACTAACGTTCATGTACCATATCAGGTTGTTGCTACATTTTTTGTCAAGGAAACACATCAATTTCCCTTATTACCTACTCTGAAGCTTAGAGAAAATGGAAAAAGGAGTGCAGAATGGGAATATCAACTAGCATGGATGTTTATAATATGCAAGGCAAGGTGGTGATAAACATGGTCGATATGATGGACCCTATGGTGCATTTTGGAGAAATGATGTCAGGATATGCAAAGCTTAAGAGGAATCTTATCATGATAAGTGGTGATGATACCTACTTTTTTATTTGTCTGTTAAGGTGTTGGTCGATGCAAGTTGTTCGTGATGTACCTGCAATATCCACAACCAATACCCTAAGTGAAAGAATCTTTGTAAAACATATAAATTATTTGTAATTGACTGGATGATATGAATTAAAATACAAGAGAAGGTGCACCTGAAATGATTTTTTGGGCATGCGGTGGGTCAAAGAATGATTTTTAGAAGTCATTGTAATGGAGAGTTCCATGATGGAGATGGTGTGGCACATATCCTTGTGTCTCTCTCGGTTTTGACAATAGAGGTCCTGAGCTTCTGTAATGGGCTCCAAAAATTGGCAAAGAGGGTGATACATAGGGTTGAGGAGACCAAATATTATTTCATTTTCATTATCAAGCCTAGGAGGTCAGAGCTAGTTCTAGGAGCATTTTTTGTTGTTACGATCAACCAGAGTACTAGGGATGCGTGCAAAGAGAGACAGCTTGGAGCTTGTACCTTATCCTTTTCTTTTTTGGTAGTTGTAGGGTAGATAGGTCATACAAGGGTCCCATGTATGACCTCTCTAAGCTATGAATTTAAGGTTGTGCGGGTGACTCAATGGAGTCACGCAGTCATTGCATGAAACTCTTATTTTTGCATGGTGATGCTAAGTAAAAATGGCCCTCAGATGCACCGCCTATGTGTCTAAGTCGTTATAAGTTGTGACGATATCCATTGGGGGTTGGTGCACCACACGCAATTTGTGCGTCAGTGTTTAACACAAACTCGTGGGTCGTCTGTTTGTGTCAAACATAGGCGCGCATACCTTGGCCCTTTGGTCACCACAGCCTATTTCCTGACAAATGCACACACATACATATATTCAAAAATTAGATGCACAATGTGTGCATATTTGAGGGGCATAAGCATGCATTTGCCAAAAGAAAAGGGGGGGTTTTTCTCTTTTTTATAGCTTAGGGAGCCAAAAATTGATGTCTGATATCCTCGATTGCAGGATGATGTGGAGAGATTTTCACTGGGTGACCCTATATACGGTGGTCATAGGGGACCTGGCACCTAGCTAGAATTTCTCTTAGTCGTGGTTGTTGAAGTTTCTTTAGAACCCCATACTGAGATCGCAAGATAAATTCCTACATTTTTTGATCCGCTCATGGGATATGGACCGATAGGTTATGGTGATCCATAAGGTTGATCTGTCGATACTAAACTTTATTGATGTATATTTTGTGACAGGTTTTATACCATGTGGGGACGCTTTTCCATATCCATTATCGTCTGGGCATGTGGATATCCATTGATGGGTGGAGACTGAGGCTTACTGTGGGCCCAACCCTTATGACGAGGGTTGTATAAGGGTTGCTTCCATCATTGATCTCACTGAGAGGGCTTCTCTAGTGATGATCATCAAGTTGGCGGGGTCAACGTCCCCCCACAGAATATCGGGGCTTCAGATAGTGGTCCTACAGCAGTTGCAGGCGGGCCACTTCTTTGATTGGGCTCAGTTTTTGTACAAGAGCATGATGTCCCAGTTGACACCGGTGCGGCATGGTTAGCTTAAGATATTTTGCTACGTGAATATTTTATGTAGCGTTATGTACTAGAGGGTCATGATGTTGTGATCTATTCTAGTAGTGTCGACAAGACCTACCAGGGACCCTCATATGCGATGGTGGGCACCTATGATCCCACGAGCTGGTGGTGGTGTTGCATGGTGTTATTGGAATGCCATCATAGAGAGTTGGTTTAACTCCAACCCTCAGCTAATTTTGGAGTTCCCCTACCATGGCATGGACTTTTGGGGAGATCTAAACATGGGGCTTCCTCCTGGTGATGCCTTGGGACCAAAAGGTATGAGATTTTTGTTTTCTACATTTGTGTATTTTTTACATGTATCAGAATGTCTTTTTTTATATGTAATGATGTTGATATCATGTTTATTTATTTCAAGATGTGGTGCCTCATGAGCGACCACTGGCCTACTTGGTAGGCAATGACCTAAGATGCATGGGTGTCGCAGGGGTAGCACCTGTGCCCCAGGGACATAAATGGGTGGCATGAGCATGTTGAAGTAGGAGAGGCACGATTGGCAGTTGTAGAGTCTGATTTGCAGAGTTACTGAGATACTTGGGGCAGAGCTGAGTCCCTAACTAAAGGGTTTTCCACCGAGGGTTAGGCGCGGTTGGGCGAGGTTGTCATGGAGACGGCGATGGCACTTGAGCGGGAGCATCAACCAGCTTTGTGCTGTATAGATATGGTGGTGGCCACATCTAGTCCTATTTTAGCTCCTACAATGGAGATTGGTCCATGGGAATTTGAGGGAGGGCCCCCGTTCTAGATTTTGGATGATATTATGTATGCACCAAGGTAAGCACCCATTATGAGGATGCTCCCCTGTACATAGCCATGTACACTCGGCTATGAGAATGGGGTAAAATACTTGTTCTTTCTTTATGTATAAATTTACATGCATATTTCAGGTGAAACATTGGCAGCACTATAAATAACTTTGGAAGTTAAGACTGATGCCTTAGGGTTTTATGAAGACTTAGACCAAATAGATTTCAAGTGCTCTAATCTAGGTTTTTATCGTTTATTGGCAGTCCTACGTACTCCATTAGAATATGTATACCAAGTTTCTTAATTATATAAAACCCTAACCCTAATCACCATTATTTTCAATCATAGGTTGACCTTAGATTTTGTGTATCAGTCAACTATAAGATGTTGGGGCATGCTATAGTACACCATAACAAGCAAGAACTAAATTTTAATGCCTCAGACTTGATCATTGGTAGCTTCATGGATCATGAGAAACTGTTCGCCCTAGTTTCTATATGCATTGCATATATGATATAGACCAATTTTATAGTTACATAAATGGATGAATGTCTGTACAATGTTAAGGACAATTCTCTTGCATGCCTCAAAATGCCCTGGATTCATATGAAGACTCTTAGTTGATTTCTCTATTTTTATGCTCAATGCATTTCTAAGTGTAAATCCTTTGCCCATTATTCTTTAGCTAGCATGTGAGGATGTTTTGTTGTTAGCTGGGAATTCCAAGAAAAATGTCAGTAGTGGGAAAAATTCAATTTAGGTTATGTCATTTCCAAATTGAGATGAAAATTTTGGTCTTATATGTTGGTCCAACCAAGCCTTAGTACACAAGTTTCCTTTATGTTTTTCAAGGTGTTAATACCTAGATCTCATCCCATAGGAAACATGATGGATGCACTCAATGATGTGTGATTTTCAACAATAAAAAAATGGGTTGGAAGCAAATCAAATTTTGGCATGTTCAAACTTCAGAGATTCAAATCCTCTTTTGAGTAATTCTGAATTTTGTGAGGGATTAAGGATGATAAACATGGATGAAACAAGGGAAGAAAATCACCCTAATCCTCCAATGTAGATCTAACATCTCCTTTTTCTCTTGGAAAAATGTTATGTGACATTTTTCCTTAGCAAGCTTTCAATGATGATTGTCTTCAAAAATAATCCTCAATAGTGTTTAACTATTTGTAATGCAATTAACAAAATAAAATATTTTTTGCATTATGAAAAAAAATAACCATTTTGTTGGACTATTCATGGCTGTTGACCAGAGAGACATTTTCCAACTGGTAAAATATTGACTTTGTCAAATGTCGGTATTCCGATAGATAGATAATTGACTTGAAGAAATGTCGCATATCTAAAAAACATTCAATTGCATCGCATATCTGACGAATAAAATTATCATTGGGTATTTGATGAAAATTGTGTTTGTCAGATATCCAACAAATGTTGTGGCTTTTTAAAAAATATATACAAAAAATATTTGCAAGTAAAATCCAACAGCATGACTGAACTGTCAGAGTATGACGTCAAATTTTCCACCCATATTTAATAGTGGGGGTTAGGGGTTAGGAGTTAAGGGTCATGGGTTAAGAGGATAATAGGTTAGAGCTTAGGGGGTTTGTGTATTTTAGGCTAGGTGTTAGTGGCTTAAGGTTTAATGGGTCAAGGGGTTAATGGGTTATGATTTATGAGTGTATGGGTTAAGGGATTATTGCTTGAGAGTTAAGGGGATAGGGAATTTAGTGGTAATGGGTTAAGGGCTTATGGTTTGTGATAATGGAGCCCCTAATCCTCTTATTTCCACTATTGGGGGTTCCTTTGTCAATCTCTCTCATTTCATTCCATCTAGGTCCATTAGTCCATATGACATTATGTCCTAACACACCTTCTCATTCTCTAATGCTAGGAAATAGATATTACTAAACCATGCTTGGACCTGCCCTTCCCCATTTAATACACAACAAGATACATCTCCCACCTTTTTGGTCATACCATTCAACTTCTCCTAATGTTATGAACCCCTAATCTTGATCCCAATGCCCCTACAACTACACCCTTGGGCCCCCTTGGCTAAAGGTTTAAATGCATTATGGTTTATGGGTTGTGATAAGGGAACTCCTAATCCCCTTATCACAACTATTGGGGGTTCCCCAATCAACTTCAATTGTGTGATACATAAGAGAAATTGAGAGGAAAAATCAAGGAACTTGGAAAATTGAAAGTAATTGCTGAAGAATTAATGGAATGAAAAGCTACCATTTAGGCGGGGAAATAAAATGGTGGACTTAATCCAAAACCATCCAACAATATTAAAGTTACATGTGTAGACTAATTAATTTTTTATATATGTTTGACCTATGTTTTATAATAAAGTTGAGTTTGGCCTATGTTTTTGTGGTAGTGTTTTTGTGACAATGGCGTACCAAAAGACACCTCTTTAACAGTTGGGTGTTCCCTGCAAAGAATCATAGACAAAGTTGATTTTTCCAGCGAACATACTTAGGTAAGCAAAGCATTGCAAATAGTGAAAACAATGCATATACAAACCTAAACTAAAACAAAGAGATAAATTTAGAAAAAATTCTCAATGGAGAAAACAAGTCAACAAAATAATGGAAAAATCTCCCTTTATTAATTATTAGTAGTAGAAGTTGAATACGATAGCTGAATATTAAACGTTTGAAGATAATTCTTTGAGCTATTGTGCTCAAAAATCCTCAGCAAGGAGGTTCTCTTCCTCAATATCTTTTCAGGCTTATCCTCTCTCTCAAAGAAGTATGAAGACTCTCCAATGGTGGACTCTTCTCCTCTCAATAAGATGTTGGATTCCTTAGAAGCAATATGGCCAACATGCTAGTGATCTTACTTTATTTGGCTTCAACAATGGAATTTTGGTTTGCTCTGATAGCAATTTGGGCAATATAAC
>APFE031329216.1:39502-57388 GCA_000404065.3 Pinus taeda
AAACAGTTGTTTATCATCTTAGACTGCATTTTAGGAATTGTATACACATCACGCGGTGAACCTGAAAGGCAAATTTTTTAAAAAAGATCAACTTAAAATAAATTTAATGAATCTAACAATGCTTTGGAACCTAACGCACAACATCTAGAGGTCTAGGCTAGAGACGTATTCTGGCGTCGTAAAACCTGGTAACTGTTGTTTTCATTGTTAGTTGGGTGATTCCTCCACTCTGAGATTTTTCAAATGCCAGTACGGACTTGTGCTCCCATGTACCGTCGAGTATATATTGGGAGACCACAATAGGCTGCATCCTTTATCCTTAGGAAACCGTGTCTGTCGCCCTATCGATAGCAATGCATTGAACACAGCATTCGGGAAGATTGACTGCCATACCGTAAAAAGTATTCTACAATTTTGTGATTGGTTTGGTAATCCCCTCTGCCTAGATTTCCAGAGAAGTCCATTTTTCTCCTTTTCAAACTCCTTAAAATAAAAGGTCCATCTGAGCACTTGTCACTTCAGGCTCATTAAAAATCGAAGGCGACTAGAGTCATCTTTTGTTTTTTCTCGACTCTTTAAAATTGAAAAAACAAGTTGTGTCAAAGCGTCTAAAATTCATTTAATTCAAAAACATTTTCCCTTTTTATTTTGAGTTGATCAAGTAATTCACAATCATGGAAGAAAGTCAATCAAAACCCCGTCGTTCGCGGAGACTTACGAGTCAACTATCGTTGACTCCGGAAGCGAAACCATTCCGGACAAAGTGAACTCATTTGACTGGATCAAAGTCCAATAGGTTGGTTGGAGCAAGCACTCTGAAATCCTCAGAGACTCCGGTTACTCCGAACATTTCTGGTATCCATGCCTCTACAGAAGAAATTCTGCAGCAACAAAAGGACATTACAACTAATCCTAGTGTGACGATAAACACTTCTATTCTTGAACCAGCCCCATCTACAACTGATTTGGAAGGTGTTACTCCCCAACCATCTGTTGCTACAAAACTTATATCTTCCTCGGCACCAAAAATATTTTACGAACCTAACAGTCTGCCTCTTCCTCCTGGATTGATTGCCATAGAAGAGATCGTGGAAGATCCTCCATCTAACACTCCAACGCAATTTGGAGTTGGGATCGCCCTATGTTCTACTTCATCAGAAGATATTCACCCGCCATCGGAAGTTCCTGAAGGATCACTAAGGACTATTTTGGATAGGCTTAATATGTCTGAACAACCGTCGACATCAAGGATTGTGTTACCCGACACAGTGGCAACAGAAGTTCCTGCTACTACTCCGACAATGTTCGTCGGTGTGCCATCTGTCCCAACCAGCTCTCAATCGCTGGATGGAGTCCATCCCAGGGTTGTTTCGGCAGTATGGGTTGTTCCCGTTTGTTCATCCGGAATTGTATCTGGAATCTCTTACATTGAGTCTCGACAAATTGATCCTTGACAAGGTCAATTTGGGAAAACTGGTCCCCAAAGGAAAATCATTCCTTTGAGTACTGGATTATCGTCGTATGGAGGGCCATATACCCTTTCATTGCCTTCTTCAAAAGGAAAACCATGCGTGAGTTCACAAAAAAATTTGGGTTATGCTGGAATTACAACTAGCGGTTGGGTGCCAATCCTGCCTCAACAACCAATAGTTGTATGCTCAATGCAACAAAGTTTACCTATGACAAATATCTCCACTGCGTCGGCTATTGTGGCAGTATCGCAAGTACAAGCATTGCCAGTTGTATGCCAACCTCAAGTTTCGTAGGTTATAATGCAACAACCTCTTGTACCTACGACACAACCGCAATCACCAACTAGTGGAATGACACAGGTTCAAATGGGGATCACCAACCCCCATCTTGGTCAAACAGTCAGTACTGGACAACACCCCATGACTTCACAACCATGGCTGGTGCAATACCAACAACCGCAATTCCAACAAGCTTACCAAGGATATGAGCAACAAGTCTTTGCAAGTAATAGGCAACCGTATCAACCATATCATAATGGTTATGCCCATCAACCTTACCAAAGTTACCAACATCAAATGCATTATGCTGGTATGCAAATACCAACTGCTCAGGCGATTCCATCTTATCCTGGGTATGCTCAACCAAGCTTGAATCAACAGTTGCCTTTTGTGGCAACTTTAGAGTTACCAGATCTAAATCGACTAACGAACGGTCCAATTGCCTACGCCCCTTGATGGTCGACGATTCCTCATAAACTTCCATCTGATATTCCTAAATTTAATGGAAATCTGGGTGAAGACCCATCAAATCATGTGATGACCTTTAATCTATGGTATTCGTCGAACACTCTCAATGATGATTTAATCAGGCTTCGCCTCTTTCAGCGAATGCTAACTGGTATGGCAGCAAAGTGATACATCAAATTGCCTAGAGCTTCATTTGATAACTTCAATACCCTAGCCACAACCTTTTTAACCCATTTTCAATTACCCATAAAGTACGAAACAGGAACCGAGCTACTTACCAATTTCAAACAAACGACGGACACTCACATATCCGATCATATTCATGAATGGCGACATCGTCGTAGAATGGTAAAAACATATGTTCCTAATCAGCTATTGGCTGAATGGTTTATTAAGTGTCTGTTACCTGCTATTACAAAAGATGTGGCAAAGGGAGGAGTCATCCCTGAAGAGCAAGTGATTTCTCTTGCGCAATATCTAGACTTGATTTATACTCAGTCTGGCATGTTCTACGATAAAATCCCCGATGCTCCTAGACCAGAATTTTTGGTTCCTCTGCCTCCTAAATCACACAAAGACTCTCATGCCAGTGATGGCATGATAGGTATGAAAAGCACTAAAATCGTAAAGGCTACGTCGAGAAAGGCCCGCACAGTTTCGAGTCAAAACGCAAATGAGGAAATTCTAGCCTCGGAAGTAAATTCTGTGTCGACAGAGAAAGGCAAAGAACCCAAGAAACTGGGAGGCAAGAAGAAAAAACAAGGGAAGAAGAAGAACCATGGGGGCTCATCTCCTAAAAAATATTCTACAAATCCTTCAGAGGATAGGAAACCAAAAAGTCCATGCAATAAATGTGACAAGGATCACTAGACCAGAGATTTTCCATATAAATATGAACTTAGAAAATTCTTCCAAAGTTCAAAAACCTTGGCTGTATTGACTGATCCATTTCTGAACCCAAGAACAAATCTGGTTGCTAGCGAAAATGCTTCCTCGTCCCAAGTGCTAATGTTTTCAGTTTCAAAGCAACTGAATGATGCTTTGATCTCGACAAGGAGTAAAGATTACGGGAATCCACAGATGTTGAAAAACAAGGATAATAATCAACCTAGTAGTTCAGCAACAACTTCAACTAAAGTTGTGCCACCCATCATTCCAAAATTAACGATAAAACTGACAAAGGGAGTAGTACACAAATCGACATTTAATCCTCGTGCCAGAGCAACACAACACTATAATATAGTGGAGGATTTAGCCCAATCACCCTCTGCGATGTCGACTCTTGAGGTACTGCAAAATTGCCCCTCCCAAAAGCAGGCTTTATTATCAGCAATAGGTGGGGTTGACCCAACGGATTCAAATATTGTATCTTTTAATCACAAAGGATACGACCCTCAGTTACCAGCTCAACTAGCTTTCCTCATTCAAGTGAAAGCCCTCAAAAAAACTGTTCATAGAATAATTATTGATGAGGGGGCATCCACATGTATCATGTCGATGAGTTGCTGGAAAACTCTAGGGTCTCCATCCTTGTCATCAACGACATTGAAAGCATTGATGGACGAACATACACCCCGTATGGGATATTAAGTAACTTACAAGTTGAACTGGGGGGAAAACAGTAGAAATTGATGTTGAAGTTATCAACGGAAACCTCGATTACAACATCCTACTGGGAAGGCCCTGGATATATGTTATGGCTGTCGTTGTGTCGACGTACTTCAGAAAGATTGCATTTCCCTTCCAAGGAGGAATCACAATCGTCGACCAACAAACATTTCTACCCAACAGTTCACAAGTTACAGGAAGCATTCCGATGATCCACGGAAGCTCTCAGTCACTTCAAAATATCGGAGTAGGCCTCCTAAAAGACCCTTCCTTAATGGGGACTTTTACCCTTCTGCCTCCGAGTAAGCTGGCAGAAGTGGCCACAGTGGAAACCTATCCCATGAGGTCTTCTACATCAACAGAAATGAAGAAGAACTCAAAACATTTTGATAGTGTGGATCATCGCGAGGCATTACCTCCAAGCCCTACCATAGCTACATCATCTGATGATCAATTCAGTGATGTTGTACATTATGTACTTGGGGCATTGGAACCAGATCTTTCCTTCATAACCCTTATGAGTTGTGATCAAAGGTCGCCATGAGGATAGTTCTTTTACTGTGTCAACCTCATTAAAAAATGAAACAACTCCCTTTCCAAATCTAGTCTTTCAAAGATCTCGAAGGTAAACCTTCATTCCAACCACCAAGTTGAATGAAATGAAGCGTGGGGGCCATGCACCTCGATTTTCATTATTATGCTGGGGGCATGCAAACTTATCATGAGCAGTGTTACTGCAAGGTTCAAGCTCATTAAAAATAAACCCGCCACGAGCATTTTTAACGCGGAATTCAAGCTCGTTAAAAAATAAACATAAGCCATGAGCAAATGTTTCCCCCAAAGTTTAAGCTCATAAAAAAATGAACCTGTAAATAACCATTGTGAATGCCTTATCGTCAACTTTTGAGCCTTGGTCGTGTTCTCATCATCACCTCCACTCTATTTTTAGCCGATCATTCACCCCCATATGAGTGTTTACCCCTTCGAGGAACATCTGCAAAGAGTGATTCTGCTAGCCATCCTGGTAACACTGCCGTGATTGGAAAATTCCAAACCTTACCTGGAATCAGCTGCTACCCGAAACCATCACTCTTCCTCGAAAACGAGTCTCCTTTAAGCTATTTTCAACTAACTCGTAAAATATGAAAAGATTGCCGAGCAATTAGCCTCTCCGGCTCGTTAAAGGCATCAAAAGTGCTATCCCTCCTCTAGATTTTAATATTTTTGGACCTGAGGGATTATTACACAAAAAGATCCAGCACTTGTCTTGTTCGGCTCATTAAAACTATCGAAAATTCATCCCGTTCATATTATTTTACGCTTTTTCAGACTTAAGGGATTATACAACGAAAAAGAATCTTTGGAGTCTCCTTTCCATCCCTTTCAGACTCTCTAAAATTGAAAGGACCAAGTTATCTTTGTCGTTAAACTCGTTAAAACCAAATAGCAACAAACTCATCCAAATGGACAAGAACGAGTTTCACTATCACTAGGCTCGCTAAAATATAGCGACAGGTTCGCCCGAAGGGCGGATTATAAAACAAGAATATGTTATCCTCCTCAAGCTTGACAAAAATAAAGAGGTACTGGTCAGCAATGACTAGGGAAAATTGGGAAGAAAACTTGAAAAAACTTTATTGGTAGCAAGTCGCTCTTGAACATGACACTTTCTCTCCGCATCCGAGCCGGGTTGGGTTGTTCTGTTCACTAGTCATATCACCATTGGTCCGTCACACCATCCATCTTTGGGGTTAACGCTACCAATCTGTCGTTAGTGTTGCTGATATGTTCAAGAGAAGTCATTCAGAGAATTCACCTATGTCTCAACCACTGCAATACATTCACGCTCCATTCTTTTCAAGACTGCCACCCTAAACCCTGTATCATCAGATCGTTTTCACCTCCAAAATCATTTGCTTCGTTCCGTGTCGTAGATGTGGGATTCATTAAGTCCCTCCTACGACGGGTCACTTCTTGTCGACATCAGCTCATTTTCCAAGAAGTCAACCTAGGAACAACCCTTCAGTACTTTGAAGCTTGCATGCCTCAATGGCAAGTTTCTCACTTTCAGTGACAGGTTTACATTAATGGCCTTCAACCGAGAGATTTTGCGTGGTGTTCGACGCCAAGTCCTTTTTCACACCGCGTGAATTGTACTGTAGTACCTTAAGGGTCATTTTAATTATTGGTGATTCCTCTCGCGCCTGTTAACAACTTACATCATTGGCTGGTAATCAGGCGATGTCCTTCCATGTTCGACTCCAGATTATTTTTCACATGGATCGACTTGTACTGCGAGTGAAGATTGAACGAGTTTTGAAGACCCCGAATCTAGTTTCATCCATTTGGGCTGCGATATATTCAGGAATATAAAGACATCAAATGTACATCATTATCGAACATATGATCATCCAAATCAAAGGATGATGAGTTCGAATCATCAGTCTGCTACACAGACGATTGTCTGTCCTATGTATATGAAAATGAATTTATAAAGCTGAGCATGGGAATGCCCGTCTCAGTTAGATCATGAAAAATGTCATGAAGATAATGTATTGTATTGTATCATATTATAGGTCACCTCCAAGCTTGAAAAAAACTTCGGATCCTCATGGTAAAGCATTTCACCCGACATCAAAAGATTAATGACATCATGCTTTAGGGGCAACTGTTATAGACATTTTTGGGCAGTGCAACCCCAATCATAAATGTCCATAAACTGAGGGCTCCTAAGTCCCTAAAAGTGTTGCTTCACTACCTAAAGGAACAAGGTCAGCTGATTACATCATCTCCCAGAAGTTCTCCACTAAAAACTACTCAGAAATGGTCAAAATTGGACCATGCTGACAACCCAGTGCAGAGGGTGTGATGCATATCACCTTCCCAGTGTAAAGGGTACGATTCATACTGAATGACCCCTTTGTAGGGTGCGATGGTCAGGAATGGATAAATGGCACGGACAATTTGCAAGGTGGAAGATCATGGAATCTTTCAGAAGCTTCCCCTTTGACACTTGCCTCTCTATTTTCGACCAGGGATGAGTAAGAGATCATCAGTCTCCAAGTGGAATCAAGAAATATCAGAGAGAGGACATTAATCAAGACCCCAGAAGATGACTCATCCCCCTACAATCATCTATATATGGATCCCTCATCACAGAGATCCGGAGGCTGGAATCTTGTATCTTGTAGAGAAGTGTTGTTGGTTTTCTGGTGTAACTTCATAGTGTTGGGTGATCTAAGCTTTACTTGAGGTGAAGAAGGGCTTTCTTGCTAGAGGATGATGCTGGGTCAAAACATATGGTTGTAATCCTCTTGCTATTCTTGATCTTAATAAAGTTATTCAAGTTTTCCTCCATATTCTTGTATGTTTATTTATATATGCATTTGTATGGTTAACACATATCTGGTCCTGTGTTATTTATGAATATAGATCTCTGTTCTTCGATAGTAGTATGTTGCTTTGATTCCACAAGTGCTCTTTGAAGCTAGGCGGACGAAGAAGAAGCGGCAAAGATCTATCAGGAAGGAGAGGAATCAAACAAGGAAACCAAGCACAAGACTAAGGTTGGTCTCCTTTGATCCACTCTTATCTATTTTCATAAAGGAAAGTGAAAGTAGACTTTACTTGTTTGTTTCTAAGATAGCTACGAGTCTTAGTGGGAATAGCAGCTCCGAGTGGACACTATTCCCGGTAACACCATAGCACAGGATATAACATTTGATGCTAGTGGGTTTTATGATTCCATACTAACCTATGGATCATGGTTTTTAAGAGGCCATTGATGGCCTCTACTTGACCATTAGCTTGTGGGTAGTAGGAGGATGATTGATCCTGGCGAAAACCTAGTAGTGATGTTAAGTCAGACATCACGTGATTCTGAAAATGAGACCCATGGTCTGTAACGATCATGCGGGGCACACCAAAGTGACAGATGACCTGATTAAATAGAAATAGCATTGCGGTTTATCCATCAGCCCAGAAGGTGGGAAGGGCTTCGGCCCATTTTGTGAAATAGTCCACAGCTACAATAATATAGTTGTGTCTAGCAGAGGAAACGGGGTTGCAAGTTACGAAGTCTATCCACCATTTGGCAAAGGGGCCGACAGAGATAATTGGGTGTAGTAGGGCCGGAGGAGTGCGCATTTTCTTTGTAAACACTTGACAGTGATGGCATTGCCAGATAGCCTTGATACAATCTTTGAACAAGGTTGGCTAGCAGTAGCCTAGGCGCAAATTTTCTATGCAGTAGATATGCCAGAAAGATGACTGTCACATACCCCAGCATGGCAGTCATTTAAAATGTGTTCCACCTCTTCATGAGTGAGGCAACGTCGAAGAACTGTATCCACACCATGATGATATAACATATCGTTAAGCACTAAATAGTGTTGCACTTGGTGGCAGATGCGACGACGGTCACCTGACGATAGCTCAGGTTGGAACCGTTGCGCTTGGAGGTAGACAAGAATGTCACCATACCAAGGGTCAATAGTGTCAATAAGATAGACAACTTCAACTGGAAGAGGATCATGGGCTATCTTGTTAGGATCGACAATGGGAAGATTCAACAAAAATTCAACGAAGAGTAAGGAATTTTTCACCTTGGCAGCAGTGAAAACCAAATCAAATTATTGGAGGGTCACAATCCATTTTGAATATTTCCTTCCAATTACCTGACGAGACAAAATGTGTCTCATGGGATTCTCCAAGGTGAAGACAGTGGTCTGTCGCAGCAGTATGTAATGTCGGAAGCAGTTGACAGCAAAAACAACTACCAAGGACAGATTTTCCACGTGAATATCTGAGTTCGGGCCCAGCCAGGCCTTTTGACAGATAATATATCACATGTTCACTTCGGTCATCATGAGTTTGAACCAAGACCATTCCTAGTGAGGATGGCGAGGCTACCAGGTATAGAAGAAAGTCGTGCCCATAATTGGGAGCACTAAGGAGTGGGGTTGATATAAGCGCCTTTTTCAAGGCATCAAATGATCATTGAGCTTGATCATCCCACAAATATGGCACTCCCTTCTTAAGTAGGCGTATAAAGCCTTTCGTCAACTCAGCATAGTTTACAATGAACCATCGTAAAAAGTTTTCTTTCCCTTGCAAATGTTGGAGCTGCAGAATGTACTGTGGTTTGGGTAATTGAGTAATTGCCTTTACCTTATCGGGATCAACCCTAATCCCGTACTTGGAGACAATGAATCCAAGTAAGTGTCCAAACTCGACAAAGAAAATGAATTTATGCGGATTTAGACGTATGCTATAAAACAAGCACCTAAGAAAGATAGCTCTTAAATGATCTAGGTGCTGCGCTCGCTACTTGGAATGGACTGGGAGGTCATCCAAGTAAGCTTGCCTGATATTGTGAAATGCATAGTCCATGGCCCTTTGAAATTTTTCTCCAACATTCTTTAAACCAAATGGAATATTTTGATAGGAAAATATTCCCCATGGGCAAATGAAGGTGGCTTTATGTTGGTCTTTGGGTTTTATAGCAATCTGGTTGTAACCTAAGAATCCATCCATGAATGAAAATGATTCACAACTGGCGCAGTCTTCGATGATTTGGTCAATGAACGGTGTCGGATAATTATCCTTTGGACACGCAGCGTTCAAGTCTCGATATTTGACACATACGTAGATGGTTCCTTGCTTCTTATCGACGGGAACCAGATTGGAAACCCATTCCATTAAGGGAACAGGATAGATGATACCAACACATAACAACTTTGCCACCTCAGTTTTGATGGCTGCCATTTTGTGGGGGTGGACTAGTCGAAGCCTTTCGCAGACAGTTTTATCATTGTCTTATATCTTGATCTCAAGCTCGACAATAGACAGATCTATGTCAGGCATTTCCTCATAAGACCAAGCGAATACATCACGGATTTCCTTAAAAAGGCAGGTGAAGCTTGCAATTTCCTAAAGATTGCAATCTACTCCAACTTGGATGTTTTCCACGATGCCTGTGATGATAGAAATATCGATGAGCAATGTCTTTGAAATATTGCCCATGTTTCCTTCCGAGTCCAAAGTTTGGATAGTCGTATATGGTGAGGAAATGATTTCAGGTGCGTCAGGTGATAGGATTTGAAGAGACATCATGTCCAAATCAGATATTGAAACACAATGGTGCGAGTCCTCCCAAGGGCGCTCTTCTAAACTCATGATCTCTCTAATAGCTTCATCCATAGGTAGGACTCTATTGAGGGGATTGAAAGAAGGATAATTTATGGGAGGGGAAATGGTAGCGTTCGTCATGACCAAAGTGACCAGAGACTCGAATGCAAATTGAATGGACTAGTAGGCTAATTCAGCTCGTGACAGCGGCATTTATTCTCTGTAAGTATCAATTTCTGAAGGGGCTGGTAGGATCCAAGGATTGGTTGGTTCGTGAGGAATGGATGAAACCATATTGATTGTCTGTGGAACTATTCGTGGGAGAATAGGGAAACAACCCATCAGGGAAGAGCCCTTTAGAAGACCAGTACCAATACTGACATAAGAGTCAGGTACACCATCCACTGAGGGTACAGAGCCACTTTGTAATGGGGAATAATTAGGGGTGCAAAAGGAAAGTTGGTCCACTGCGACTACCTTTCCATTCAATGGACATAGGATGATGCGAAAGATAGTAGACACAATGGCAGTCATGGTGTAAGTCTAACTGTGAGCCAACAAGAGATTATAGTCGAGCTTTCTATCTATGACTTCAATGTCCACAGTTACCTTTTTCCCATACAAGGTGATGGGGTAGCTAGCTAGGTAACCTTTTGGGATGAAAGTGTGGTTGTCGAAAGCTTTAAGGGAATTCGACAGTGGGGATAGGGTTGGAGAACCCAAAGCGAGCCAACATGACGCTGACATTACGCAGGTAGAAGCACCTTCATCAATGACATTTCTATGTATACCTTTACCTTTCGAAAAGATTTGCACCTGAAATGAAAGCTAGTGAGAAAGGGGAGGTTTACATTTTTCCATGTTGATAATTGCAAGCATGGAATCCTGAGGGTTGATACCACCAATGGATGAAAGCAGAGCTTTCCTTTGTGCTGGACATGTTTGTAATACTTCGAGTGCCAACATAGCCGACGATGCTTGCGTCGGGTCTTCTACAATACTTTAGTTTTGGGCGACACATGTAGATGTATTGTGTGTTGTGCGAATCACAAGGTCAAAAACTGGCCTTTCAATATGAAGATCGTTAGGCGGCAGTGGGTTTTGACTTGAGGAGGGTTCCTCTGCATCAGCGACAAGAGCTCCATAAGATTTGGCTTTGGTTTGTAGGTCTACCATTTCAAAGGTGTAAATGGTAGAGGGTCCTTCACCAGCTGAAGGATGTTGCGAACCACCATTGCCCCCTTGTGGGGGTTGGGGTTGGTTTGCAATAAGGTGTTGTTGCTGCTGAGTGAGGAAAGGATTATTGAGGACAACAGGGGTCCTTCCAGTGTCCCTTTTAGAAATGAAATTTAAGCATTCCTGAAGACGTAAACAGCAATAGGTCAAATGGTCTTCAACATAGATTTTGCAAGGGAATCTAGCGGGTTTATCCTTTCCATCGTCAGGGGATGCAACAACCTTCTACTTTGGGTTTTGATGCTTTGTTGAATGCTCTTTAGAAGGAGCGGTCTTTTTCGTATTCTTCTTGTTTACCATCGGGTTTTTGTGTAGACTGCATAAATTTGATCACGGTGGTAGGAAGAGTAATCAATTTGGTAGAGGGGTCCACTGACATCTGGGTAATGTGACCGTTGAGTTGTTTTACAGCAACCCTGGAGGTTGTGTCAATAATCCCATCGGCATGCGCTCCATGTCACTGAGTAGCGGGAGCATTGGAGTTGCGAGGGGAATTGGGAATTACGTCGTTTAGAGTGTCAGACTATGAATATATTAGATCCAAGTGTTGGGCACGACGAATGGATTGGTCTTCTGTGACCACACCACCTAAGGCGAAATCCTTAGCGATTTGGGGGAGTAGAGACTTGTAAAACCAATCCGCTAAGAGATATTCTAGGAGGGGAGCTTTGGATAACCTCTTCCTACGTCTCCATTCGTGTATATGATCGGAGATGTGGATGGTAGTATCCTAACATAATGAAGTGAGGAGTTCTGTCCCACTTTCATATGAGATGGGTCGCTAGAAGTTCTTTAAGAATTCCATCGCTATAGCACCAAAGGTATTAACTGACACGCATGGTAACTCAATGTACCACATGGCTGCATTGCCAGTGAGGGTGAGGGGAAAAAGACGTAATCGGATACTGTCATCCACCATGGAGTTAGAAACACACCATAGATGGTAAGTGGTGATGTGGGTACCCAAATCCTCCTCTTGTTTCCCTTCGAACTTTGGGATGTCTATCGGTATTTTATGCGGGATTGGCAGCCAAATTAAGTTATGATAGATGGGGTCATTTGTAAGTTTGTACAAGTCGGAGATATCTAGCGTTGATAAGAAAGGTAAAGTGTTTGATGCCCCCGAATCAGACCAAGGTGATGACATATGACTTGAGGATCCTTGCGGTCCTCCCATCGTGTTGTTCCCAATACTATACATAGGTTGCATGGTATAGTAGGTGCCTTGGGGTATGGTATTGTATTATGGATTTCCATAGGAATTGTTAGGATGGGGGGTACAAGTTCCCCGAGGATAAGCAGTGCCCCCTTGACTCATTTGAGGCTTTGAGTAGGGTGCCACCATGGATTGATTGGGACCTCCTTGAGGGTTCCCCCTTGCCACAGAACCAACCATAAGTCTTTGACTAACATAAGGAGGGTTCATGTCAATCAGTGACTGACCATGCATGCCTAAAAATGGAGGGGGAACTGTTACACTCTTGGCCAGTATATGCATATTGAGAGTGCCCCCAGATACCTGGATCAGGGGGTTAGAACTATACAATGGATGCCAACCATATTGTTGGTTGAAGGGACCCTTGCTAACTGTGCTATATTGAGCGTTATAAGGAGTGCTATATGTAGCACTTGTCGAAGGTACATGGTTTAACACAAAAGGGGCAAAACCCGGAACAGACTGGGTTCCGCTCGTGGAGGGTGACACCATAGGGTTTGAACCTGGGAAAAATGGGATAGCAGGGTTCACCATCGAAGGTGTGGTATTAAATGCCAATTGGGGAAGTTGTGGGAGACCAAAAGTGTCCAAAAAGTCCCACAACCCATTAGTCGTCGATGGAATGGGTGGAAATGTTCCAACTAAAGACAAAGGAGGTACATATGCAACAGGAACCAAGAGTGGACCCAAAGGATTCGTGATCGAAGGTTTGTATGGAGGAAGAAATCCTTCAGTAAATAAATCCTCTGGTAATCTTGAATCGTTGGATGTCCAAACTGATTCTATGTGAGATCTCGAAGACTGATTTCATGAAGACGGGGAATCTGATTCACTGGAGCTCAGTGGATCATCCATAGTGAGTGGGGGAAAACCTAAAAACTGTCTAGATTGACGATGAGGGCCGGATGTAGCCACGGTGGCCGATAATTTTTATCAGTAAATTTTACAGTGATGTTTATTAAAGTCTTAATGATAACACTCTGGCACCTAAAAAATAAAAAATACACTAAGTAAATCAATCAACAAGCAGAGGGAAATGACCCTATCTGATAAGCACCGATCACTAGAGATGAAACCCAATATCATAATGAATAACAGAGAGAGATGGCCAAATGTACACTTACTATTACACTAGAGCTTCGCCCGAACCTCAAATTGAGGGGCCAAGTACTCTCGTGAAGACGAGCACCCCCCCAAAAACTGAAGATAGAGTAGGTCCATCTGTGTTAGGTACCAGGGCAGCCCGCCACAGTCACCTTGTGTTAGTACTTAAAAGTATGGCCACTAAGGATACCTCAGATCATAGACACTATCGGGGGGGACATAGTCGCAGACATTACGCTATGTGGGCAGGATATCTGAGTCCCCGACTCAGCTCTGATATCCCCAAAGGCATCCCTGATACACAGAATACCCAAAGGATATGTAAGCAAAGGTAGGCTACCTTCACTTATAGTCTGATGTTTTCTCATATTTAGCTCCACTTTTATTGGAGTGGTCCTGAATAGTATGAGTGCAGAAGGATTTCTCTCTTTTAATGGCACTAGTTTCGGTGTATGATCTTGGGCAGTTAACTCACACTGCCTATCCCAAGATCCTAGCCTAAACTAAAGTGTGTTTACTCTAAAAAGAGTTGTTGATTGATTTTATTAGGTAGATTTTAAATGTACTTCTTTAGAGTATTTGGTAGGGGTGTTGGCGTATGAAATTATATGGGACTCTGACTCAAATCATGCAAAAATAATGCTTGTAAATTTTCACTTTCGATGAATAAGCTTCTTCTACAAAGGGAGAGTCATTCTATATCAATATTCATTCCATGCATCCTATTCAGTACAACACTCGCATAACCAACAGAACTTCAATGCTCACTAACAACTATTGAAACCAAATAATGCAAAACTTAACCAGCTAAGTAGAAAACAGTAAAAAAAAATTGTATTTTTCTTTTAATGAAAACAAAAAATTTAAGAAGTAAAGTTATTTTCTTAAAAAAAAAATTGTTCAGGACACAGATTAGTCAAAGAAGTGCAGCTATAGATCCCTGATCTGTTTATAAGCATATTCCCAACCCATGAGTTCATAGGGTAATCTGTTTATTAAGAAATTGCTAACTAACGCTCTATACTGGAGGCTACAAAGAGTTAGTTCCAGCACTAATGCTCTGTTTGTGAGGGCACAGTGCTTTATAAAGCACTATTTTCACTGGTAACCTGCGTTAGTGAGGAAAAACACTCAAAAACTAGGTTGTGGGGATCAGATCTAAGGCTAAGCACTGAAAGAAGGGTGTTGTATTGGTCTTGAGTGGTCGAAAAGGGAATGAAGTATAGGAAGGCCTAGAAGAAAGAGAGATCTAGGAACTTTCTGGGAAAAACCGGGAACTAAGTGTAGTCCCCAATGGAGTTGCCAATTCTTCTATAGGGATTAATGCACTAGTGTTTGGTGATGTAGAAAACCCTCAAGGATCTTCCCAGGATCCTCAGCAAATAGTTAGATTAGCTGCAATTCTCACAAAGATACATGCATATCTATGTTTAACAAATGAATATCAAAGCGAGACGGAATTATTACCTCGATTCTTAGTGTGGTGTTTATGGAGAGCACAATGCAGCTAGGTGGAAGACCCCTAACCCGGATCCAAATAAAAACCTACACAAATCAAAGACAAGTGTAATATCACAGCATAAAATCTTGATAGACACATGCATGAACATATAAAAGATATCTAGCTACATCTAACTAAGCCACTCATGCTAGAAGATATTAGATCAACATATAAATAAGTTTATACTACGAACATCACGGAGTGGAAAACACAACTACAGTTCTATATTAATGTAGAAAGAGTGATTACAACCATCAGTTGCATCAGCCTTCCTTTACCCCTCCAGCTCCTCTCTCTATCTCCCTTCTTAACCTCTTCTGATGCCTTAGTCTAAGACTCTGCTGGATAGTTAAATAGACAATCCATTCAAATGTTTCAACCTCTTTCACAATGGCCCAAACCTTGCATATATAGCATCTAGGTTTAGGGTTGCCAAGTCCTCCATGAGTTCCATTAGGCAAAATCATTGATGTTTCTTGCTTTAGTGCTCTTTCCCGATTGCATACTCCATTAGGAATTAGTAATTCCCCCAAATAGGTCGAGTTCAGATGTTTCTCTACTTTTATGAGCTGACATAGGAGAGAATATAGGGATATTTTCTCAGTCAATTCGCTCCTTTGACCCATATAACTTGATGTATGTTCACTAACATTGTTCCCGAGGTAGCAACTAGAGTTACCCTACGAACTAACGCACCCCTAATCTTTCTGTGAAGCTTTATAAAGCAGGTTTCTAGTGTCTAGACAATGTTAGCTTGACAACTGGGTCTATGAACTTGGTCAGTCCTTCAATCATCGTGTCTTTGTCCTCTAAGTTGATGAAGAGGTCATTTTCATGTATAACACCCAGGCCTAAGTACGTGGTCATGGATCTTGATAGTGAATAGGGGTCTACATCATGAGGTGATCTATAAGCAGGGAGGCTCTATCGATCGTCATGGATTTTTATCATATGCAAGGAAAGGTGGTGATAAACATGGTTGATATGATGGACCCTATGGTGCGTTTTGGAGAAATGAAGTCAGGATATTCAAAGCTTAAGTGGATGTCGATCATGCTAAGTGGTGAATGATACCTACTCTATTATTTATCTGTCATGGTGTTGGTCAAAGTGGGTTGTCCATGATGTACTTGCAATATCCATGGCCAATACCCCAAGTGAAGAATCTTTTTAAAACATATAAATAATTTATGATTAGCTTAATGATATAAATTAAAATACAAGAGAAGGCGCACCTGAAATGATTTTCTAGGTGTGCGGCGAGTCAAAAAATGATTTTTGGCAATCACTGGAATGAAGAATATCCTTATTTCTCTCCTGGTTTTGAAAACGGAGGTCCTGAGCTTTTGTAATGGGCTCCAAAAAATGGAAAAGAGGGCAATACATAGGGTTGAGGGGGAAAAATATAATTTCATTTGTACTGCTGAGCCTAAGAGGTCAAAGCTAGTTCTAGGAGTATTTCTTGTCATTGCAACCAACCAGACTAACAGGGATGCATGCAAGGAGAGATAGGTTGGATCTTGTACCTCAGCCTTTGTGTTTTTGGTAGTTGTATGGTAGATAGGTCATACAAGGGTCCTTGTAAGACCTCTCTAAGGTGTGAATTTAGGGCCACACAGGTGACTCATGTGGAGTCGTGTCAACCTTTAAGGTTTGTGCGACGATGACGTGTAAAAATGACCCTCAAATGCATGGCTCATGCGTCTGAGTCATGATAAGTTGCGATGATATCCATCAAGGGTCGTCACAGCTTGGTTTTTGGACCACATATGGTCTGTGTGTTTGAGTTTAAGATAGGCACTCGGACCTCATCCCTTTGGTCGCCGCAACCTATTGCTCGACAGATGCACGCATGTGCATCTGGTCAAAAAATAGACACATAATGCGTGCATATGTGAGGGGCATAAGCGCGTGTTTGTTAGAAAAAAGGGGTTTTTTCTCTTTTTTATAGCTTAGGGAGCCAAAACTTGATGTTTGATATCCTTGATGGCAAGATGATGTGGAGATATCATGACTGGGTGACCCTAGGTATGGTGGTCATAGGGGACCCAACAGTTGACCTGTCTTTCTCACGGTGGTGGTTTCTGAAGTTTCTTCAGAACTCCATACTGAGATTGCAGGATATATTCTTGAATTTTTTGTTTCGTTGTTGGGATATGGACTGGCAGGTTATGGCGATCCACAAGTCTATTCTACCAATGTCATACCAAATTGACGTATATTTTGTGACAGGTTTGTTGCCTTGTGGGGAGGCTTTGCCATATCCACCACCATTTGGGCATGTGGATATCCATCGATTGACGAAGACTGAGACTCACTATGGGCCCAACCCTTATAAGGAGGGTTTTATAGGGGTTGCTTCCATTGTGGATCTCAATGAGCAAGCTTCTCTAGTGATGATCATCAGGTTGGCAGGGTCAGCATCCCCCCACAGAGTATCAGGGCCTCAGATAGCAGTCCTACAGCAATTGTAGGTGGGCCACTTCTTTGATTGGGCTTGGTTCATGTACAAGGGCATGATGTCCGATTTGACACAAGTGTGGCATGGCGAGCTTTAGGTCTTTTTCTCTATGAGTATTCTATGTAGCATTATGTATGAAAGGTTCGTGATGCTCCAACCTATTCTAGCAGTGCCGACAGGGCCTATCAGGGACCCTTGTATGCGACAGTAGGCACCTGTGATGCCACAAGCTGGTGGTGGTGTTGTGGGGCATTATTGGAATGCCATCATGGAGGGTTGGTTTAACTCCAACCCTTAGCTGATTTTAGAGATACCCTAAAATGGTGTGGACTTCTAGGAGATCAAAACATGGGGCTTCCTCTTGGTGATGCCAAGGGATCAGCAGGTATGATAGTTTTGTTTTATGCATTTG
>APFE031329216.1:58495-87987 GCA_000404065.3 Pinus taeda
ATTTTGATCCCTTGGTATATGTGTAAATGCGATATGATCAAAATGTCGAGCTAACCTTTGTGCATGCAAGCTTCTGAAAAAGGCGTAAATCACAAACCTGAAAGGTCTTGTTCAACTACGATACAACCAACTGGGAATCAAGGAATACATGCAGGTGACGGAAACCTAACTGGTAGGAATTAACCAAGAGAACTATGACGACATCGTATTCAGCTTAATTGTTGGTGGCTGACTCAATACAAATTCCCTTAGAGAGATGAGGTTTTCAGTCATGAGAATATATGGCCCAAGCTACAATAGCGAGGTTTTACTACCATCGAGAGGTTCTGTCAGCAAATCCGTGATGATAGGATGGCAGATGATCCATCTGTGACACAGAATGAGAGAGTGATTTTTAGTGTGAATCCATGATGAGTTTATCATCATAAAAATAAGTCATGGTGCATACGTGTACATTCTAGCATTTTATGGGTGGAACTTTTTGAGTTAGAGATCATTGACAGGATTTTTTAGGCAAGTCCCGTAGGGATCTTACAAAATGTATGCCCACTTGAGGAGGAAATGTTTGATAACGTATGGGCCCTCCCATAGGGTTTCGAACTTCCCAGGTCCTACCACTTCTTGGGAAAAATCGTAGCAGAGGACTAACTCACCCTCGATAAATGTCTGAGGGGTGATGTTGCAATCGAATGAGGCTTTGACCCTCTTTTTGTGTGCTTCGTAATTGTGAAGAGATTATCATCGATTTTCATTGACAAGCTCCAATTGTACCAATCTTTGTTCCAAACGTTTGGTGTCACTAAGAAGCACGATGGTTGAATCTGGGGTAGGGATCTTACATTCAATGGGAAGTACAACTACGACCCCATATAGTAGTTAGAATGGTGTGAACCCTATAGACGCCTTGATTGTTGTGTGATATGCCCACAGGGCTAAGAACACCATATGGTGCCAATTGGTTTTTTTATTGTTCACCATGCACTGCAACATGGTTTTGAGAACCTTGTTGATAGCTTCTACATAACCATTAGACTGAGGGTAGTATTGTGATGCAAACTCGTGAGAGAAACTAAGTTGTTGGGATAGCTCTTGAAAGATTTCATTCTAGAAATGTTTACCATAGTCTGAAACCAACTCCTTGGGAACATCAAACCGTGTTATGACATGGTTAAAAAAAATTTGTGTCATGGTTTCTGTGATGTTATTATATCTGGGCATTGCTTCTACCCATTTGGTGAAGTAGTCAACGACAACCACAATATACTTGTGGTTTTCAGATGATGGGGGGTTACAGGTCATCAAATTGATGCCCCACTTACAGAAGAGGTCGACCGTGATGACTGGATGTAGTGGAGTGGTCGGTGGTCACACCTTATGAGCATATCATTGGCATCAGTCACAGCTTTTTACTACTTGTATGCAACCGTGGAAGAGGGTAGCCAGAAATCACTGACACAGAGGATTTTTTGAGTGGTGGCCATCCCTTAAAGGTGGTCACCACAAGCCCCATTGTGGAAATCATATAAGGCTTGCTCAACTTTTTGGTGGTTGAGACATTGACATAGGATGGTATCGATGCCTTGTCAATAGAGGACATCCCGCAAAAGGAGGTAATGAGGGGCGTGGTTGTGTATGTTCCTCCAATCATCGTAGGTAAGACGGGGTTTGAACTTTTGAGTTCGTAAAAAGAGGAGGATGTCACCATACCAGGGGTCATCCGTTGATACTAAAAATAGATGTTCGTTAAGAAGAGCCTCATTAATGGGAGAGCCTTGGGTCTCTATTGGGAGATCAGTGATGAACTCGATGAGGATAAGCACCTTTTTTCTCTTAGAATAATTAAACTATAGATCAAATTCTTGTAGAATAACAATCCATCGAGCATATTTGTGGTTCATCATATGACGAGTGAGAAGATACCTCATGGGGTTAATAGTTACAATTACAGTAGTGGTCTGAAGGATGATATAATGTCGAAACTTTTGTACAAAATGTACGAGAGGTAAGGCAGTTTTTTCCCTAGTTCATACTTCAATGCAGGCCTGGATAAGTTCTTGTTGACGTAATAAATTACATGCTCCTTGTTATCTGATTCGTCCTAGACTAACACCCTAGTGATGGATACATCCGATGCTCATAGGTATAGGGTATAGTCTTTGTTGTGGTTAGGTGGGCTAATCAAAGGAGATTGAGATAATGCATCTTTTAAAGATTCAAATGATTTTTGAGATTGATCATCCCAATGGAAGGGAATATCCTGATGGAGGAGGCACGGGAAACCTTGCGTGCAAGTAGCGTAATCAGGGACAAAACGTCGTAAGAAATTGGCCTTACCCTACAAGCTTTGTAATTGTTTTATTGTTTTTGGATGTGGTACCACCTTAATGGCTTGGACTTTGAGCTGATACCTTGTTAGGAAACTATGAAACCCAGTCGTCTTTTGCCATTGACAAAAAATACACCCTTGAGAGGGTTCAAGGTTAGGTTATATTGTTGACATCTATGAAAGACCACATAGAGATCCTTCTGATGATAGCACACTTCTTGGATAGTATTGTAAGGTCATACAGATATGGTAGGATAATATGAGCTAGATCATGGAAGATGTAGTTCATGGCCCACTAGAAGGTGGCGCCAGCATTTTTAAGACCAAAAGGAATAAATTGCTATGCGAATGTACCCTAAGGGGTTGTAAATGTTGTTTCGTACTAATCTGTATGGTGCATATGGATTTGGTAATACCCAGAGAACCCGTCCTTGAAGGATAGGGCCTCGTGATTGGCACAAGCATCGATAACTTAGTTCATGAATGGTGTCGAGTTATTGTCTTTGGGACAAGTTTTGTTCAGATCTATGAAAACATTACAAACACAGATGGTGCCCTATTTTTTCATGATGGGTATAGGGTTAGAAACCGAAGGCATGTAAGCGATAGGATACATGAACCCAACTTTGTGGAGTTTATCTATTTCCTGCTTGATTGCTTCGGCCTTAAAAGGATGTAACTATCGTTGCTTCTACCTGACAGGGTGGGCATCAGGTCACATGTCAATATGATGTTCCAAAATGGTCGGATAGATTCCTAGAATATCAGAATAATCCCACGCAAAAATATCCTTGTATTCCTGGAACAAGGATGTGTATGCAGTTATTTCTTCTAGAGAGCATGCTGCCCCCAAGGAGATCTCTTCAAATTTTCGAGGTTTGTTTGAAATATTTACCTTGATGGTAGGTGAAATATTTGACATATTCCCTTCCTCAAATGCATTAGGTGCTCAGATGGGATTTTTTAACTAATCAATCTTTCTTGGTCAGAGAAAATATTTTGAATCGAATGTGCAAATATCATGGGTTGGTGCACTAGTGGTTACAAACATTTTTTCGAGTAGAAAAAAACGATGGTGCATGAAATCCCAAGGACATTTAGGTTTCGTCATGGATTCTAGAATATATTCATCTGAGAGAAAAATATTATCTAGTGGTTACTTGGGTTGCACCATGTCTTAAGGTTGGGATTCAGACCTAGTTGTGTTGGTTGGCAAGAAAGAATATGATTCATTGGTTGATTCCATAGAACCAAGCAAGGTTGTCAAAGTGCAGATGGGATGGTTCTGCACCGTCAATGGTGTTTCCACTAGTGAGGTGGATTTTACGGCCTTGACACCAAAAAATGATGATATAACAACACAAATCATGGTTCAAACAGATAAGGAAATGAATCGTATATGGTGTTACGTGTCGTCATCATTAGATGATGTTAGAATTTCAGTTATGGTGGGTTGATTCCCCGTGGGAGGAAGTTCTTGCATTCTTGTTGGTGTACAAGGGTAAAAAGTAGCTTCCTCAATAGGATTTTTACGTTGAATCGTAAGATGTCGAAATGCTTGTAACATATGACATGTCTTGGTGCTATGAGAGGTACTGGTACCGATACTACACAATGGATTATAACTAACCAAATAGATAGTGTGGGTGGCGGTACTGCTCATAGTATGAGACGTTGATGCCTGGTTGACATCATGAGATGGGACATACTAGGGTGGTAGCCATATTTGGATCTTAGTATTGGCGTGACGTAACCTCCTAGTGTGGGTTTTCCTTAGTGCTACTCTCGCTGCGCAAAAGGTGGAAGGTATAAAAAATTCCTCCTATGATGTGATTGAGAGAAGATGCGACAATAACGTGCAATTTTCTCTTGATTGGAGAGATGGATTTGTTGAATTTGGACCACTGAGCAAAAAATGTCATTAAACTTACTCAATTTGCAGCATTGATTTACCAAATGGTTAGGTTTATCACATGGGGCATATGTGAGGGGTGATATTTTTTGTCTAGAGGACCTTAGTTCATTTTTTACCCAATCTAGATTAATGATGATGGGGGGAGATGAAATGATGGGGTCCTTGCTTCACTATTGGCAGATGTTTGTCCTTAAACACGCATAAAATGGACCTAGATGCTTCATTCCCTGAAGGTGGGATATGATCTGGTTGTTCGGTATCTGATCTAACTCAATCAGAATTCTCAACGATAAATAACCGCATGCATCCTAACAAAGAATGGAATCGAGAAAGTTGGGGAGAGTGTCGCGCATGATGATTTCCTAAACAAATCTGACAAGTGTGACATTTGTTCTTGGTTCTGGTGCTTTGAGTGACATGGGTAACTAGAGATAATCGGTTAAAGGCCCCTAATTCAGGACATTGGCTGATCAAATGATATGGTGTGTTGAATAAAGCGCAAGTGGGATCTAGTAGGGGTGTTGTTGGTTTGGTTGCCTTAGATCATGGTGGGAGGTTGATGGACCAGATGAGGGATAGGAACAAGAAGCTTCTTGCCTTACAACGTAAAAAATGTTTTTTGATTCATCCTCTAATGGGGGGTGATGGGGTATTGGTTTGGGTGAGTGCACCTAATGCATCTCGATATCGAGGGATTTCAGGGCAATGATGAGTTTAATGATTGTAATCAACACATATGGAGCATGCGTGGTTGATGTGCAATGCCTTAGGACAAGTGGATGTGCTTTTTTCTCTAGCAGGGGGAGTGATCCAGAATGTTATGAACTAAAAAGTTATAACAAATTAAATGAAATATTAAAATATTAAAGTATTATTTAAATAAATAAATTATTAATTATAATCAGTTAATTAACAAATAGTTAGTTAAAATGAAGAGACATCAGTCCCAAGGGACATGTCTCTCTGATCAAGCATGGCTAGTCAACTCCTATTTAAGGAGCACTGCCTCAATCTTGTAATCATCATTCAATTTTTAACAAATAAATATATAAATATTACATTCAAAATTTTATCTGAAGTTTTATTAGGAGTTACAGCAAATTAATTAGTGCTACAGTGGTATCAGAGCCAACACGAGACTAGTGACACCCACAAGTTCTGCTGGCCATTAGGCCCTACGGGTTTTTCATAAAATAGCTGTGTGTGTGGGCTCTTCATGTTCTGCTTGGATTGTGTTGTTATAGGCTTTGCGGCTAAACATCATCCAGTCGCAGGTTTTTTGCGGCACATAGCTACGCCGAGACACAACTAACCACGTATGGACAATTTCACACCACAGTAACCACGTTGCAGCGTCGGAAGGTGAAACGCTGGGTGATACGTTGAAATATCCATGAAAGACTACTGTCGTCGTGACTCTGCGATGACCTACGGTAGCCGTCGTGGTAACCTCTACTGCCGTCACTAAGGGTCAAACCCTCTGCGATAATATGCTAAACCCTCGGTGGACCTGCGTCATTTTTTTTCTCTGCAGTGGACCTGCAGTTTCGATGTGGTGGACCAGCTATTTCATGCAGTGGTCTCTGCGGTGATATCCGCACGAAAGGGTAGACTGTCAAAACCATTCTTCGACTGTTCAATAGACGTGACCATGGCAGGGGGGACGTGACTGTCCAATGAAATATTTCATAAAGAGTAAATAAATCCTAATATATGCATAGTATATAAAATATACTTATATTTCAATTAAAATTATATAAAATTAAAAACTATATATAATTTGTAAAAAATACGTAATATTTAATTTAGAATATAATTATTTAAAAACTATATATAAATTAAAACTACATTATATCTAAAGACATGTAAATTAAATATTATTATAATAAATAATAATAATAATAATTGTGTCTTCAAAAAAAAATCGGAACAAAATGACAAACGAAAATAATGACATTATGAAGAAGATCCAAGAAGACATCAGTAAGCTATGCAAACGCATGGATAACATCGAAAAGTCAATTAGTAAGCAGGACCAGATGGCCAACGAGATTTCCTTCATAAAAAAGCACGATGAACAGGCACCCCGGAGAGATTGATCCACCTTCAGCTACACAAAGCCCCAAGACTCCAAAAGGGGAGACTTCCCTAGGGCAGGGCTTCATGAGGCATGAGAAGCAACAAATACCCCAAATTCACCTTGAAGGGAGCCAATATTATACGCATTCTCCTGAAAAACTAAAAAAAACTAAAAAAAAACTAAAAACTAAAAACTAAAAAAAAAAAACAAGACAAAACAAAACAAAAAAAACCATCTTAAAATCAAAAATGAATTATGGACAGATGATGGGAAAAACTATAAGGGCACTACCGTATGGGTAAATAAGATGGATGCAATTTTTTTAGCAAACCCTCCGCTCGGTGAACAAGAAAAAGTTGTCACTGCATCCACTTACTTGGAAGCGGAAGCATACAATTGGTTTTTGTGGTGGTCATCTAAATGCACAGGTTGCTCATTCAATTGGAAAAACCTTAAAAGCGCTATGTTAAAAAGGTTTCATGACGAAGAGGAGATGATGTCTATGCGAGATTTGTTCCCCTGAAGCAAAAAGGATCAGTGAGTGAATACACACACGAGTGGGAAGTGTTAGCAGTAAGGAAAAGAGGGTTTTCAAATGAGGAGCTGCTAAAATTGTATCGTTGTGGCTTTAAAGATTATATCTACGAAGAATTAAAATTGCATAAACCTAAAACTATTGAGGAGGCCAAACATGCAACCATAATTATTGAACGAAAATCTAAACTGCACAAAACACCATATGTTACTAACGATAGGACTAACAACCAATTCAAAGGAAAGGCGAGTAAAACCACATGAGAGAATAATAGTAAGTACGTTCCACCACCCTTATGAAGTGAAGGAAAACAACAAATTAATGTTGAAAGAAGAAAAGATGGCAAATTCTAGAAGTGCTAAGACAAGTATCAACCAGGACACAAATGCGCAACACAAAAATTGTACAATTGTGAAGCCAAGCAAGAAGAGGAATGCTTAGAATATAGCTCTTATGAAGAGGAAAATGATGACAATGAAAACCCTAGTCCAGAATCAGAAAACGAGATGCCACAAATTTCCATAGCAGCCATCACAGGGATAGCTCAACCACAAACATTGAAGCTTAAAGGTTACATCAAGAAGCGAAGCGTTATGATGATGGTGGACTCAGGAAGTACGCACAACTTTGTAGATGTCAATGTTGCAAAAAGATTGAACATATTTTCTTACCCAGTAGCAGACTTAAAAGTTATGGTAGCAAATGGAAAATAAATAGATGGAGTTGGCAAGTGCCATAAAGTTAATTTGCAATTAAGCGACTATGAAATAGAGTCCAGATTTTATACAGTTCCCCTAGGAGGAGTAGATGTTGTTTTAGGTGTACAATGGTTGATAACACTAGGCACTTATTCAACAAATCACATAAAACAATTCATTAAATTCAAATGGGATGGATAGAAATATCAGTTGTTCGGTTTCCAGGCACCACCAACAAAAGTCATCTCTGCTCAACAAATGAAGAAGCTTATTCACAATGGGGTACCAGCATTTGTTGTGCAATGTCAGCACTTGGAATTATTATCAACAGAAGGGACTCATCAAACATCAGAGATTCCATCCTTGATCCAGAGATACAAGAAAGTTTTTCAAGATCTACCAATGAAGTTACCCCTAGACAGGAAAATTGAACACATTATTGAAGTCAAAACCAATTCAACTTCAGTTAATGTCAAGTCATACCGTTGTCCCCATCACCTCAAGACAAAAATAGAGCACTTAATTCAAGACCTACTGAAGCATGGAATAATTACGAAGAGTAGAAGTCCATATGCTGTAACCATAGTATTGGTCAGGAATAAGGACGGATCTTTCCGATTATGTATAGATTATAGAGGCTTAAATAAAATCACTATTAAGCATAAGTTTCTGATTCCATTCATTGATGAAATGTTAGATGAATTACATGGTGCAGAATATTTTTCCAAGTTAGATCTAAGATCAGGTTACTACCAAATACGAGTAAGGTTAGAAGACATTGAAAAGATAACATTCATGACTGATGAAGGGCATTGTGAGTTCAAGGTCATGCCATTTGGATTAGCAAATGCACCAGCCACCATGAATGGACTCTTTCATCCTTACCTTAGAAAGTTTGTATTAGTTTTCTTTGATGATATTTTAGTGTACAGTAAGACGTGGAAGGAACATCTCAAACATCTAGAAGAAGTGTTGTATGTTTTGGGAAAGAACCATTTTTACGCCAAGCTATCAAAATGTACGTTTGGGCAAAAGGAAGTTGAATACCTAGGTCCTATTATATCAAGGGAAGGATTCCAAGTAGACCCCAACAAAATCAAGGCAATCAGAGAGTGGCCAAAACCCAAGAACATATCTAAGGTAAGGGGATTCTTGGGTTTAACAGGGTATTACAAAAGATTTATAAAAAACTATGCACACCTGAAAGCACCCCTGACGAATTTGTTAAAGAAAATGCTTTCAAATGGGATGACCAAACAGACAAGTGTTTTGAGAAATTAAAGGAAGTGATGTCAACCACACCAGTACTAGCAACGCCTGATTTCTCCAAACCGTTCGTGGTCAAATGTGATGCTTCTAGGTTTGGAATTGGAGCTGTACTGATGTAGGACAACCACCCTATAGAATTTGAGAGAAGGAAACTTAATAAACGAGAAGGTTTAAAATCATCATACCAAAAGGAGATGCTCGCCATCATATATGCTTTGACGAAATGGTGCCAATATTTGCTAGGAAGTAAATTTTCAATCCGAACCGACCACAGTAGTCTTCAATAATTACTTCAGCAAAAGACATTATCAATAAAACAACAGAAGTAGATGGAGATGTTCTCACCGTTCGATTTAGAAATATTACACAAAAAAAGGAAAATAGAATGTCGTAGATGATGCACTCTTACGTAAGGATGATGATCACACAACATGTGCTGGCATGATAGTTGTTCCAGAATGGTTGGACGACATACGAGCCGAATATGCCAAGGATAAGGATTGTGACTCCATGATCAACAATATCAGTCAATATACCCAACTTCGAGTGGAAAAATGACATCTTATGGTACAAGGGGAGAATTTATCTAACACCTGCATCCAAATTTAAGGTAAAAATACTAGAGTCTCACAATTCACCAACATCTGGACATGTCGGATTATACAAAACTTACTGCAATGTCTGATAGTCATTCTATTGGAAGGGTGTGAGCAAGGAAATTCAGAAATATGTTGCAAAATGTGACATTTGTCAAAGAAACAAGAGCGAAAATTTTCCAACTCTAGGGTTACTACATCCACTTCACATTCCAAATCAGAAGTGGGAAGAGATTTCAATGGATTTTATTGAAGGACTACCTACATATGACGGGAAGGATAAAATATTTGTAGTAGTCAACAGGCTAACTAAATATCCCACTTTATGGCTATTAAAAAGACTGACACAACCAAACAAATCGTTGATGTGTTTTGTAAAAATATTTACAAACTACACGGGTTCCCTGAGGTCATAGTCAGCGATAGAGATGTAAGGTTTAAAAGGAAATTTTGGAAGGATTTCTACCATCAAGCAGGAGTATCACTAAATATGAGTTCATCCTATCACCCCCAAACTGATGGGCAAACCGAAATCGTTAATAAATGCTTGGAAACATATCTTCATTGTTTCGTTATAAATAAACAAAACAGATGGACACAGTGGCTACACCTAGCCGAGTGGTGGTATAATACTGCATACCATACGTCAGCTAAGATGACACCCTTCCAAACCCTATATGGTTATGAACCACCCAAGTGGAAAGACTTTTCATTCCTTGATTCTAGGGTACCAGCTGTTAAAGACCACTTAGGAGAAAGTTAAAGAATCATCAACTTACTAAAAGAAAATCCAACCATGGCCCGTAATAGAATGAAACAAAAATTCGGTCAACACCGTTCTGAAAGAGAGTTCAAGGAGGGAGATTGGGTCTTTGTAATACTCAAACCTTATAAGCAACTATCACTAAAACAACAAGGGAAGAATAAATTGTCACCTAAATATTATGGACCATACCAAATAATTAAAAAGATAAGTAGTGTAGCTTATGGATTAAAGTTACCAGACAATTGTCGAATCCATAATACCTTTCACGTATCAAGTCTCAAAAAAGTATTAGGGAAAAATCAAATAGCACAGACGGAAATACCAGAGACCGATGAAGAAGGAAGAATAATCCTTCAACCTGAGGGTCTACTTGCTACCCGAGAAAAAGTTTTACGATTTAAGACAATAAAGGAATACCTCATCAAGTGGAAGAGGTTACCAGAGGAAGATTCGTCTTGGGAATCAAAACGTTTCATGCGTCAACACCCAGGCCTACCTATGCTTTGAGGACAAAGCATCTTAAGGGGAAAGCAATGTTATGAACTAAAAAGTCATAACAAATTAAATAAAATATTAAAATATTAAAGTGTTATTTAAATAAATAAATTATTAATTATAATCAGTTAATTAACAAATAATTAGTTAAAATGAAGAGACATCAGTCCCAAGGGACATGTCTCTCTGATCAAGCATGGCCAGTCAACTCCTATTTAAAGAGCATCGCCTCAGCATTATAATCATCATTCAATTTTTATCAAATAAATATATAAATATTACATTCAAAATTTTATCTGAAGTTTTATTATCAGTTACAGCAAATTAATTAGTGCTACAGTGGATATTGGTGGCCACCTGCCTATTCCACCTAGACCCCCCAATCAGTTTCATCTATTTCCTTAATTGTAGCATAGTTTACTATTTTTGGCAGTTTTTTGGGTCCTGAACTTCCGAAGTCGTTTTGAGGCCCTAAATGACGTTTTTTTGGCAACATAGATTCAGTGATTATTAAATCATTGATGTCAGCAACTATAGTCCTCAAAGAGATATTTCCAATGAGGTATCATACACATCAAACGAAGATAATATGACCAAGTTACGACCCTGGGAAGTTGGCTTCCCAACTAACCCCAACGGGGCCCATAAACTCTTGGTGTTACATCTCCTCGGGTTAGGCTTTTGGTTTCTTAGGGTTTTCTCTTATTGTTCAATAATAAAAAGGCCCTTGAGCCTTATTGTAACTCAGTTCAGAGGCATGTAGCCACCACATCTCTTCTTAGAGATAAACTACCATCGCCCAAGATAGTATTATTTCCTTTCTGTTTGTAAGCATACTTTAGTGTTTGATATTAATGAAATGAAGTGTTACTTCTGATGCATCTTTGTATTTATGGTTATATCTACAATTTGTTGCATTCCTGTTTAAATATGGATCAGTGGTATCAGAGTGGTCTGCTCTTTCTCTGTTTTTCTTTGCATGTCCCCAATGAGGTTAGGATATAAGGAGTTAGGGCTTGAACTAGTCAAATCTTTGCAAGACCAACCTCATAAATCTCAATGACCTCCCATGGTGGATGAAAAGAAAGATGAGGGGGTAGAAGATCCTATCAAAATCTTGCTCGAAGAAGCCCTCAAGCGACAGAGGAATGCAATGATGGACAACTTTTCCCAAATCCTTCAGCGGCTACCCAGGGGCGACACATCTACTTCTAGTAGCTAATCTAGAAGTGCCACACCCTTTAAGGTGCAAGTTAACTTTGACATTCCCATATTTGAGGGTTAGATAGATGTGGATTTCGTAGATAAATTGTTAAATCTGCTAGAAGGATATTTTTCTATTCATCGTTTTTCCAGTCGGGAAAAGATCATTTTTTCACTTCTTAAAGTCACCCCCCACATCAAGGACTAGTGGGAAACCTACTGCGAGCAGAAGGATGAAAATATGGCCTCACTATTTTCATCCAAACCCACTTGGAATTCATTTTGAGATTCCATCAAGGCGCAGTACTACCCTATCAGAAGACATGAGGATAAATACATAAAGTAGACCACGCTGCTGCAGAGAAGGGACCAAGACGTATCATAGTTTACCAATATTTTTCATACCCTTCTCACAAAGTTGGGTATCAAGGATTCTGATTGCATTTGGTACTCAAATATTGCAACTGCCTACACAGGTACATCCAAGATGAGATGGATTTCTTGGACATCTCCTCGCTTGGCACAACATACCGATGTGATGTCAAGATTGAGCAAAAGTTTAAACAAAAGCGAGACTTTAGATCTATGAATCCAAAGAACAAGGGACAAAACCAAGGTGGGTTGACCAAGACAACCCTTCGAAGCTACATGATAAAAGCACCACCACAAAATCAAAGAATGACATGGGAAATTGATGTGAGTTCCATAAGAGCCCCACTCACAACACAAGTGAGTGTCGGGTGAGCAGTGGCAGGTGGCCGAGTTCAAGGCTTCATAATCATATGCATGTTTCGACCTTGAGTCAGAACCTGACAAGAGGAATGACAAAGGCAAGCAGATTATTGATGTAGATCCCAGTGCCATTATTGCCACTGCTAAGGTGCAGAAGAATGATCCCGAAGATCTAGAGGAGGGGGAGCATATTTTCCACTCACAAATGTGGGTGAAGGGTTTGCCACTGCAATTCATTGTCGACAATGACAGCCAAAAGAACCTCATTTTAGTAGAGGTCATGAAGCGGCTTGGCCTACTGACCATACCACACCTGCAGCCTGTTGTGCTATACAACAACCCTCCCCATTTCAAAAATTTTCATGTAAAACGTTAATAAGAAATGGGTGCCCTTTTAGAATAGAAATAAAATCACTAAAATTTGTTTTTAGAATAGGTTAAACCGCAATCGCAATTTGCAAATCTATTCAACCCATGAAAGCCCTCTTGATAAGGTCCGACCCGATTTAAACAAAACCTTATCATAAAACAATTATTAATGGAATATGTCACATCGCGCAAATCCTTTGTTTCAATGGAGGACTTAAGGTGTTCCATTGACATTCACCGATGTGATAACTCCATCAAAAAATCGCATGTCGCTACTTATCAAGAAGACCTTCCAAGTGTTCATATAAATCCTCTAATGCGATAAACCGATCACAATCGCACATCACCGAAATCATAAAACACATACCAAAGGCCCCTTTGAAATCTTCCGATGCGATGTCATTGTTGAAAAATGCATTTTTTGATAAAGGTGAAATATGAGATATCACGAACATTTGCAGGTTAAAGTTATAAATCAATTATGAAGAAAAAACAAATGATTTATTAATTTTAACATTCATCTCGCCTCCTCATGCCAACTCACCATTGATCGCAATCGCAACCATGCAATGGAACTTTTTACGCATGGAACTTGTAATTCTTGATCTGCGATATGCGATTATTGCTAATCGTTGATTAGGAAGTCACGACACCATTATAAAAAGGACCATTATAAATTGGCGATGTGACATATCATCATGGAATTAAAGTTTCACGTTGGAAGTTACGGGGAAATCATTAAGAAGCAGTTATCACTGAATCTTTCAAGGATTTCACCCATTGTGGCTTAATATAGCATAGAACTATAACATCTATTGTGCTTAATTGTTTTTAGTCTTGTGCACTGCATATTAACTTTGAACAAAGTTTTTCCAATGTTACATCCTTCCATTTCATTTTGCAGAGTGAATCCGAAAACATCAGTCCAGCAAAAATGTCTAAGAGAGCTCAGATAGCAAAGGCTCCCATCGTAGCGAAAGATGAACCAGCAAAGTTGGTACTGATAGCTGATACTACCTGTGCAGGCCTCGACAAGAGTTCATGGGAGGGTATATATAATTTACTCAAAGCCGAGGATCCAAGTGAAGTTGAAGAACAAGGATCAATAGTTGGTTCAACTGATAAATCAGAAAATACTCTATACGATTTAGCCAGCTCCTTCCTCCACAGAATAGTAGCCCGAGTGAAAGTGTAACCATACAATGACATGGTGAGATGGGTTATAGAAAGTATCAACATAACCGACAGGGCCTTCTATACAGCTGATGGAAGGATGTTCGGGATATTCAGGGCAGAAGATATCAAGAAAATGTATTAATTGTGAAACCCCCAGAAACATTATAATAAATCATTTTTAGAAGCCTTCGCCAAGGAGAACGATATAGAGTCAAACCTTATCAGGCAATGAAGACATTTCCTGAATAAGCATAAGTATGAATCTTCAGGTATGTACTCCATAGAATCCTTAACATCTCCTTATTGCTATGTTGGCGCTATGTTATGTAGACTCTTTGGAGTCTCTGATTCAGCTAGGTTTACTATAGAAATGGTGACTTTAATGGAAACAGAAATCCACTCTTATATCATGGATTGGGCAACAATTTTATCAAATAAAATGGCCAACCAAATCCTTGATTATAGAAGAACTAGGTTTGTAACTCCCCATACAATACCCCCATTCTATATGAGTGCCTACATCATGGATACCATCTATTTCAATTCTAACTACCCCATCCTAGGTTGGAAATGGACTCCTCAAGACCCAACTCCTATTCACATTTATCATAATTATTTGTGGAAGGCCCATTATAAAGATCATATATATAGAATTTGTCATGGTTTTATTTTACCTGTCCATCAGGCCATATACAATAAACCTGCTCCTTGGTTATCTGATGAGGCCAGCATTGACCTAACATCAATAGGCAGTTGGTTCGGTGAAGAAATGTTCACCTATGTCAGAATGTTTGGTAGCACCACAGATCCGTATGTTCTCCCCTTGCACATTCCTGATAAGTTGTTGGCCAGAGAAATAGCTTACCAGATAACAGAAACAGGAATGTCAAGGAACCTCAAAGAGTCCAAGAAACAAATGTGGCCACCTATTCCCCTCCACTATGGTACCCACACACTACATGATTTCAAACATGCGGAGAAAGAAACAGAGAAGATAAAAATTCTCAAGTTAGCAGTTATTCCAAAGAGACAGTATGATCCAAGAGCAGTGGCTTACAACTTCACCAATCAGGTGAAGCTTGCCAAATTTTAACATGAGACAGATGAATATGATGACTTTTTCACTTTGGCTGAAGTATTTTCATGTGTAAAACATATAGCAAAGATCAAATTAGGAGCAGGGGGAAGAGACAAGTTTATGTAGTTCAGGGCATAGAGGCTACAAACAATGCCTCTAGATTTATTTGCCACTACCCCTATGGTGCAGCAAGAATCCCATGGTGAAGAACAAACTACTGAGTAGACCCTTAAAAAGGAGAAGACTCCTAAAAAAGAGAAGATTCCCGAAAAGGAGCAAATTCCTGAAAAGGATCAGACAAATGAAAAGACCAGCAAGTTCCTTGATACAGATGTAAATATTGATTCCATCTTACTCAAGGAATGGGAGCAGTTCGATCAAATGATCAAGAACCAAAATGACTTCCAAAACATCATAACATCATAATCACCGCAACGCAGGAGCCTATTGTTACAACTACTACAATTAAAGGGGCAGTTGGCACAGTGAATACTCAGCAGGACATATAATTCTAGAAAATCCTTCTAAAAAAATTGCATTGAAGGTAGAAGAAATACCACCCCTAGATGTATTTTACAGTCCAAATCATAGGGCTGTGGTCAAAAGACAAAGGAAAAGGAGGAAAACTAACCAAGGACCTCTCCCAACTCCTCATGCAAAACCGATGAATGTGGTATGGAAAGACTCAGAAGTCAATCCTTCTGAGGATTTAACCAACTTATCTCAGTAGGCAAGTGCTTATACAGCTGCAACAATGGACAAAGCCTCTGAAATCAGCCAACTAATTATGGAAAAGGATCTAAGGATCACCCAACTTGAAGGGCAATCAGCAGAAGAACAACAAAGGACTAGTAAGCTTGAGCAACAGCTAGCAGAGCAAAGACAGCAGAATGAGCAACTAAAAGAACAGTTGAATCTATTGAAGCAAAAGATTGATTAGCAAGCTCTCCAAAAACAACATAAGTTGTCTCAAGAACTCAACAAGCTTCAAATGGCAGTGCAGCAGGAAAAAAGAGATAAAGAAGAACAAATTGTGCAGTTGCAATTACAGGTAGAAAGATTCAAGGGTTATCGAAAGGTTGATGAATTAAGAAGGAAGCCCTAGAAGTAACTAAAGCCTTATCTCAGCAGCTAAACATCCTTTGCCATAAAATATCATTGGTTGACCCATTGTGCACTATCTCTACATCACTTATTAAAAACACAGTTGACGCCAGGCTAGAATTTGAAAATGCAGATGATAAGGTAACAAAAGTTCTTTCTTGGCAAAGTTCAACAGAAGATATGGTTTCTAATCTACCGAAAATCCAAGAATATCACAAAGAGATCTTGTTTTCAGAGTGGGCATCACAGTTAATTAAGGCCAAAAGAGCCACTTCCAGAGCCACGGAAACGATGAATAGTGTGATTGAGTTGGTAAATAACAACCTATATCTAACTAACTTGATATTTGATTGCTCTCCAGGAAATCTCCTGAAAGCAAAATTACTAGAAGATCAATGGAGACAGGATATAGCCAGCAGAGAAGAAAAAATCGACAAAGTACAAGACTTGACTTGGGATGCATTTTGGTTTTTCCTAGTAAAGCCACACAGTCAACATATGGTAACCAACTGCCTTGCCAACGTTGTCAATCTCATGGTTCCCGAACTTTCAGATGCTACATACGCAGCTCAACTACATTCTAGGATGAGTCACCCTCCAGAAATTCATCAAATGCTCTCAGTGTGTCAGCTGCAAGCGCAAGAGAAGAAGTAGATAAAACGAATCAGTTCATAGGCTATCGCATTGTTATTTTTATAGATCAAATCCCATATTTTCAAGTTAGCAATTTCAACAATTCAAAGCGATTTTTATTGATAGTTAGTTTTTATTTTGATTATTTAAACCCTTTCATGTCTTTGAAGAAAGGGTCCTCAATTTGTATAAGATTTGACTTGAGAAGTTGCACTTTTGTACTTCTAAATATTTTTTTATCAATAGTGGATCAAGGTTCTACATTTTTGTGAAAGAAACTTTTTCAAGACCTACACTTTTGTATTTCTTGGAAGTTTTCTCAAATAAGAAAGTGGAATCAAAGTGTTATTTACATCGGAAGGATTCAAATGTATGCGGTATTTCTATCACTGTTCTTGTCTTATTTCCTTATGTCATGAAGCATTTCTTTTAAAAGTTGCTATTGTTGATATATATATATATATATATATATATATATATATATATATATATATATATATATATATATATATGCTTTCCAAATAATTCTTTATCATATCATTTATGAAGATTTAGAATTGTTATCCTTTGAAGATATATGTCAGCGATATATATGGTTATGAATGCGATATGCTTTTATTATTACTTCGTTTAACTTTTTTAAACGAAGTAATCATTATATGAGTGCATCTTTCTATTGATAAGTAAGCCATCTATATGATTATTTGCCTATTACAAATATTCAGAAATTGCATTGTTTACAGAATACCTAGGTTATATAAATATATTTGTATATTTTGAGTTATAGGTTAAAACATTTACCCTCTCCATTATACATTACAAAAAAACAATCCATTAAACCATTCATTAAGGGAAACAGATCCCATAACATCCAGTCGGAGCCACCACACCAAATGGAAAAGGAGTTGTACTAAGGTCCAAATCAGGTGGTTATCCCCAATGTTGGTGCTAGAATTTTAGAGGCATCAACATTTTTGGCGCTAGAAGGAGGGCCTGAGCTGTGAATGGCGAGTAAATCCAAATCCATAGGCCATTATAAGAGTAAAAACCCCTCACCATCTCCTCCAACTTCTCCTTCGCATTCTAAATCTCCTATCTTTAAGCGAGAAGTTGAAAAGGAAAATACAACACCCACTGCTGAAAACTTAAACACACTTGAAAATTCTTCTCTTGAACCCCCTGAAGTACAAACCTTAATTCATAAACTCCAAGGGTTTTCAATATCCCAAGAATAGTCTGAGTTATCCCAAGGCAGTGTGACTTCGCAATATATTCCATCGTAGCCTCTTACAAGATCCTAGAGTGAAAAGCTTGGTATTCCACCAGCTAAATTTCCTCTGCCAAGTAGAAAAAGAGCTAGGAAGACACCTTTAGAGTCTGAGAGTGAGACTCTTTCTTCATCATCATCCATTCCATTTAATCCATTGCAAATTCATCCATCCACTCCCCAACTCAAGATCATAATCCATAAGGGTATATGTACTCCAACATCTTCTACCCAATCACTTTCAACCGCCTCTTCACCCCCCTCTGCTGTTAGTTCGATGATGGCACATAATCAACCTCAACCAAGTCCATGGACAAATCCAAGAGTTGTCGCTATGCCTACACCCTTGAGTCAATTACCAGCTTATCCTAAAAGATGGTTACCAAAATTTAATCCAGGCATTGGCATATTAGCAGAAGAACATATAAACAATTTTATGTTGTCCATAAACTTGAATGGGGTAACAGAAGAAGATGTTGTTGTTAGGCCTTTTCCATACACTCTACAAGAGGCAGCTGGATCGTGGTATTTTTCATTACCACCAGGATCCATCAATAGTTGGGATGATTTTCAAGAACAATTTTTAACCAAGTTTGGAGATGATAGGTCTACAGCGACTTTGATTAATGATCTCTCCAATTCTAAATCTGAATCAAAAGAACCCATCAAAGACTTCAACTGTCGATTTAATAAACTACTGAATAAAATTCTTGCAACATGCAAGCCTAGTGAATAAGTCTGAAGTGAATGGTATATCTCTACTTTACCTTCAAACATAGCCATTTTTGTTGATAGGGCTGCCAAACCCACATTAGCAGAAAATATGAAGGAAGCGGTCGATGTTGAAAAATGTATCATTGCTATGGAAAATAAAAATGCTCTTTAATAAAGAAAATAAAAAATGGTTACTTTCAAAGATGATTCAAAGAAGAAAGTAGTTAAAGACCCATATGACATGGAAGGTTTACAAAAGGTTCTAAAAACTATGTCTAATGAAATGGTGGAAATAAAAAAACAAGTGGCTGAAACTTCTACTAAAAAACCAATTAGAAACTTTAGAACAAATCAGTCAAATGAACCAAAACCAGCTAATGCTATATCTAATGTAGAATCAAATCAAGATGATGATGAAGATGAAGACACAGTTTTATCATCGAAGGAAATGGAAGAAGAGGAAATAGTTGAATGTCATGGGATGTGCGAGTTTATCTTGCCCAAATTTGACAATGAAAGTGAACAAAAATCTCTCCCAGTAAATACCAGAAGTAAAAATGCAGCAGAGGCTATTCAAACAAATCCAAAGAAGAAAAATTCAAGCCCTATCACCAAAGACAAAGCTCTCATGAAGAAAAGTCTAGTTGTGCCTACCCAAAATCAACCATCATCCTCCAATCCACCCTCGTCATCTAAAACATTAGTAGTCTCTCACTCTATGGATTACAACATTGTGGAGGACATGAAGAAAACTCGAGCAAATATTTCTTTACACGAACTTAGAAAGCTAAAAAACCAATAGAATTTTTTACTTAAAGAGTTAAATGCAGTACCTTCTTCTCCTTTTCCAACCAGTGTATTATCCAAAGTGGCCAAAGGATCAGGTAAACCACCATCGAATAAAGTAGATGTTATTGATGTTGTTTTGATCAGGGATAGGTATAATTCTCATACTCCTCCTTTTTTCTTGACTTATGAGATCTATAATAGAAATATGCATAACTTCCTAATAGATTCAAGGGCTTCATCAAATATAATGCCAGCCTCAGTTTTCTCTAAATTAAACATTGAGCCCCAAAAATCAGCAGTTCATATTGTTCAATTAGATCAGACTAAAGTGAAAGTTTTAGGAGAGATTAATTCAGTTACCATTAGGCTATCAGTTGATCCCAGAGTAGTTCAGAGAATTGATATATTGATTCCTAACATCCCTGAGTTTTATGGTTTAATTCTAAGCAGGGATTGGTGTGAGAAACTCCATGGTTACATTTCCACTGATTGGTCTCACATGTGGCTTCCCTATAAAGGGAAACCAAACCAAATCAAAATAGATCGGGAAAAACACATGACTCATACAGTAAAAAAGTTTGAACAAGAAAACCAACCTGTAGCTTTCAATAACAACATTCTTGGAAATTACTCAGCTAAGTCATTCTTTGGAAATTTTAATGCTCAACAATTGCCTTGTCCTGTTAATAGTATCACATCACAAATTGAAAACTTCTCTCATACTAATACCTCAAGATGTATTAGTATTGTTGATGAACTTGTAAATAAATCTATAAATAAGCCTTTATTTTGGTCTTTATATTTTGATGGATCAAAATCCAATGACCGTGCAGGAGCAGTGTGTATTTTAGTTAGTCCTGAAGTGGAAAAAACTATGCTATCATGCAAACTAGAGTTTGAGTGTACCAATAACACTGCAGAATATGAGGCATTGATCCAAGGGCTCTACAAAGCAATAGGCCTGAATATTCAATATCTGAAGGTATTTGGTGATTCTGAAATTGTCATCAATCAAGTAAGGAACACTATTCATTGTCTCTCAGGTCATCTAAAACATGATCAATCCCTTGTTCAAGATCTCATAGCTCATTTTCTAGCATTTAATATTTATCCTATTCATAGATCTCATAATGCAACAGCTAATTTATTGGCTAATGTTGCTTCTAAACTACTCCCATCCGAGGATTATAGTCCAGATAGGTTTTCAATTGAATTAAATTTCGACCATCTATCCCAGACAATGTCACCAATTGGCGAGTATTTAATCATGATGAAGACATTTTAAATTTCTTGAATTCTAAAAAATATTATGATGATCAGATTATTGATGAAAGCGATCATGATATTCAGTTAAAACAAAGACCAAATGAGAATTATATTCCTAAATCTGTGGTCAAGTTAGAAATCTCTATGACATCAAAGATAGATTTAAAAAGGTCACTAATGCAAAACTTCAAAGTTCTACTTTAAAATTTGAATTAGTAAACCTTGGCACTGAGGCCAAACCACAAAATGTCAATCTAGGACTTGAACTCACATCAGAAGAAAGATTTTCTTTCATCAGATTATTAAACCAATACAAAAATGTTTTCACTTGGAATTATGAATATTTGAGAACTTATGATACTTCTATCATTCAACACATAATTCCAATGATTTTTGATGAGAAACCTATACAACAAAAGGTAAGGAAAATACACCCAAATCTAGAAAGCCAAATCAAAGCAGAGTTGAATAAACTTTTGAAAGCTAAGATAATTTTCCCGATCAGACATTCTAAATGGGTTTCAAACTTGGTACCTGTAAGGAAAAAGAATGGTGACATTAGGATTTGCATTGATTTTAGAAATCTCAATAAGGCATGTCAAAAAGGTAATTTCTCATTATCAACAATGGAGCAGATACTTCAATCAATAGCTGGTTCAGAGTTAATGTCCTTTCTTGATGATTTTTTAGGTTACAATCAAATACTGGTGCATCCAAATGATAGACTAAAAACTACATTCAGGACTAAATGGGGAACATATGCTTATCAAAAAATGCCTTTCAGTTTAATAAATGTTGGAGCTACTTTCCAACGAGCCATGGATATAGCCTTCAAAGGTTTGATCAACAGGTTAGTTGTTGTCTACATAGATGACATAACTGTCTTTCCCACGAAAAGGGCTAATCATTTACATGATTTAAGATAGATCTTTGAACAATGTAAAAGGTATGGGATTTCTCTAAATCCTAAGAAATCATTCTTTGCTCTTAATGAAGGTAAACTCCTAGGGTTCATTGTATCCAAATATGGCATACATATTGATCCTGACAGGATAAAAGAGATTTCTAATATTCCTTTGCCACGTAAAAATAAATCAATGCAATCATTTTTGGAACAAATAAATTTTGTAAAAAGATTTGTTCCTAATTTTTCTCATATAGCCTTACCTTTACAAACTATGATTAAGAAAAATGCAGTTTTCAAATGGGGGCATAACGAAAAAGAAGCCTTTGACTCAATCAAACAAGCAATTATTAATGCACCTGCATTGAATATTCCCAATTTTTCTAATCATTTCATTTTGTATACTTTGGCCACTGAATCATCTATGTTGTTGTTTTAACACAAATCAATGATCAACAAATAGAAGCACCTATATCTTTCTTTAGTTCCAATTTACGGGTTGTTGAACTCAACTATTCGAAAGTAGAAAAACAAGCTTTTGCTATGTTTAAATCTATAAAACACTTTAAACCATTTCTCCTAAAAACACACACAAAAGTAATAGTCCCATTCTCTGCAGTGAGACAATTGCTAGTGCAAAGGGAAGTAGGAGAAAAGAGGTCTAATTGGGTGACAGCTTTACAGGATTATGATATTAATATTAAACTAGCGAAAATTGTGAGAGGGCAAGGTTTTTGCAGGTTATTAGCAAGAGATTCTAATACTCCAAAACATGAAGATTCATATAAGACTTTTCAAGTGAATGAGATAAGTATATCCCAATATGCTGATATGATGTTTTACTTGAAAAATGGATATACTCCCCCTAATTTCAATTACAAAAACAAAAATACCTTAAGATTAAAAGAAAAACATTTCGAAATCATTGATGATGTGTTATTCAGAAGAAATTATGATTCAATTTTATTAAGATGCCTAGAAAAACTAAAGCACAAAAGGTTTTGCAGGAATTACATGATGGTCCAGCAGGTGGACATTTTGGAGGAGATACTACAACTCACAAAATCATACATGCTGGATATTATTGTCCCACTTTGTTTAAAGATGCCCATGATTATGTTAGGAAATGCAAGATATGCCAAACTGCTAGTGGGAAACAAAGGAAACCAGCCTTTCCTTTACAACTAGTAAACATTGAGCAACCATTTGAATAGTGGGGGCTTGATATCATAGGAGAGATTGTTCCACATTCTTACAAGCAACACAAATACATCCTTACAGCCACAAAATACTTCACAAAATGGGTAGAAGCAATTCCATTAAAGGTAGCCAACTCTAATGCAATCATTGAGTTCATTGATCAGTTCATCATTACCAGGTTTGGTGTACCTAATGCCCTTATTTTTTATAATGCATATTATTTTTCTGGGAATAGTCTAGTTGAATTTGCTCTTAAGAGAGGTTTTAATTTAAAATATTCTGCAAATTATTATCCTCGAGGTAATGGTTTGGCAAAATCAGTTAATAAGCATCTCATTAAGATTATTAAAAGAAATGTTGATCAAAATCAAAAGAATTGGCATAAATCTTTAATATTTGCATTATGGGCAGATCACATAACTCAGAAGGCCTCAATAGGTACTTCTCCTTTTAACCTAGTGTATGCGAAAGAAGTTGTAATAACTTCAAACTTAGCACTCCCATCTCTAGCCTTAGTACAATTTATTGAAGAAATCCTTCTTCCTCTATTCAATTAAGATTTGATCAAATCCTCAAATTGGAGGAAGAAAGAGAGAAGGCCAAAATCACTCATTCTAAACATCAACAAGTCATTAAATCTTCTTTTGATGCAAGTTCTACCGGTTCAAAAACATTGCAAATTGGTGATCTCGTGTTGAAATGGGACAAAGAACATGAAGACAAAGGTAAACATACCAAATTTCAAAAGATGTGGCTTGGACCATTTCAAATCATTGAATATATAGGCTCATCAACATTCATACTACAAGATTTATCAGGAAAGAGAGATTCTCTTCCTATGAATGGGCTTATCTTAAAGAAATACTTTTCATAGGGAGGTAACCCCTTCTTACCTGTAAATATTCTTTATGCAAGTTTGTTTATTTTTTAGAAAATAATGTTGTAAACTGTCTTCCATTAGCCTTTTACTATTGAAAAGATCTTTGAGTGAATATTTTGAATACTTTCTTTCAAATGCTACAAACTTTTAAGGAAATGATTACAGTTTTGGAAATTTGAATAAAACATTAAACTCTAAAGACCTCTTTAAAGTTTTCAAAGTCTTCCAAAACCTTGCAAACACTGTAAATCATTCTAAGTTTTATAAAGTTAAGAGAGGTTATTCATAAAAAGTAAATACTTCTCCAATTTTAGCATCTACAACTCTAAAATTGTCATCCATAAAATCTTAAGGAGAGAGTCATTCACCTCGTCCACTAAGCTTATGATTTTTAAGAGTGTAATTCTAAAATATGTCTAATATAAAAGATAAGAGGTCTCATCATGAGCCTTCTTACCATGATCATAGGGAACTAATTAAACTGACATTACCAATACTACATATCAAAACAGGGTAATGGCTTATAATCATAAGACAAGGGGTCTCATTACGAGCCAGCTTGTTCAATTCAATTATAACCAGTGAATGGCATTGTCATCAGCTAGCTCCCAACAATGGATTTTTATCTTTAAAAAAATGAAAGAATAAAAAAAATTAAAAAATATATGTAAACATATCTTTTTGAATTTATCTTTCAAAAGTTATGCTCTTAGATGGATGGGACAATGAATGATTTATGGTTTAAAGGTAACCTTCCCGAGACTATAGATGTTTTCTGGCAGTAGAGGCACTACCCATGACAAAAGAGTAAATTTAAAAGTTAAGTTGGAATAGCCCCTTACTTTATCTTTACCAACCAATCAAAACTCCAAAAAACCAAAAATGTTTTTATTTTTAAGGGATTGCAAAAGAAAGTGCAAAAAATTGTTATTTTATTCAAAGTTAATTTTTCTTTAGCTATTCTTAGATAGTTTTCTTTATCCTCAATTGTTTCCAAACTAAGAAAGTTTAATTATTGCATTATTTTCCAGAGACAACTGTTTCTCCCAATGAATTGCCAATTGTTGTGCTATACAACAACCCTACCCCTTTCAAATTTTTTCATATAAAACTTTAATAAAAAATGGGTACCATTTTAGAATAGAAGTAAAATCAATCAAATTTGTTTTTAGAATAGGTTAAATCACAATCACAATTTGTAAATCTATTCAACCCATGAAAGCCCTCTTGATAAGTTTTGATCTGATTTAAACGAAACCTTATCACAAAACAATTATTAATGGAATATGTCACATCACGCAAATCCTTTGTTTCAATGGAGGACTTAAGGTGTTCCATTGACATTCATCGATGCGATAACTCCATCAAAAAATTGCATATCACTACTTATCAAGAAGCCCTTCCAAGTGTTCATTTAAATCCTCTAATGTGATAAACTGATCGTAATCGCACATCTCTGAAATCATAAAACACATACCAAAGGCCTCTTTGAAATCTTCTGATGCAATTTCATTATTTAAAAATGCGCCTTTTGATAAAGGTGAAATATGAGCTATCACGAACATTTGTGGGTTAAAGTTATAAATCAATTATAAAGAAAAAACAGAGGATTTATTAATTTTAAAAGTCATCTCGCCTCCTCATGCCATCTCACCACTGATCGCATTCGCAACCATGCAATGGAACTATTTAAGCACGACACTTGTAATTCTTAATATGCGGTACGGGATTATCACTAATCGCTAATCAAGAAGTCACGACACCATTATAAAAAGGACCGTTATAAATTGGAGATGCGACATATCATCATGGCATTAAAGTTTCACGTTGGAAGTTACGGGGAAATCATTAAGAAGGAATTATGATTGAATCTTTCAAGGATTTCACCCATGGTGGCTTAATATATCATAGAACCGTAGAATCTATTGTGTTTAATTGTTGTTAGTCTTATGCGCTGCGTATTAACTTTGAACAAATTTTTTCCACTGTCACCTCCTTCTGTTTCATTTTGCGGAGAGAATCTAAAAACATTAGTCCAACAAAAATGTCTAAGAGAGCTCAGATAGCAAAGGCCCCCGTCGTAGCGAAAGGTGAACCAGCAAAGTTGGTACTGATAGATGATACTACCTATGCAGGCCTCGGAAAGACTTCATGGCAGGGTATATATAATTTACTCGAAGCCGAGGATCCAAGCGAAGTTGAAGAAGAAGGAGAAATGGCTGGTTCAACTAATAAATCAGAAAATACTCTATACGATTTAGCCAGCTCTTTCCTCTACAGAATAGCATCCCAAGTGAAAGTGTTACCATACAATGACATGGTGTGATGGGTTATAGAAAGTATCAACATAACCGACAGGGCCTTCTATACAGCCGATGGAAGGATGTTTGGGACATTCAGGGCAGAAGATATCAAGAAAATTTATCAATTGCCGGACCCCCATAAACATTACAATAAATCATTTTCAGAAGCCTTCGCCAAGGAGAATGATATAGAGTCAGACCTTATTAGGCAATGGAAACATTTCTCGAATAAGCATAAGCATGAATCTTTTGGTATGTACTTTGTAGACTCCTTAACATCTCCTTATTGTTATGTTGGCACTATGTTATGTAAACACTTTGGAGTCTCTGATTCAACTAGGTTTACTATAGAAATGGTGCCTTAAATGGAAGCAACAATCCACTCTTATCATGGATTGGGCAACCATTTCATCAGATAAAATGGCCAACCAAATCCTTGATTATAGAAGAAATAGGTTTGTAACTACCTGTACAATACCCCCATTCTATGAGTGCCTACATCATGGATACCATCTGTTTAAATTCTGACTAAACCATCCTAAGTTGGAAATGGGCTCCTCAAGGCCCAACTCCTATTCACATTTATCATAATTATTTGTGGAAGGACCATTATAAAGATAATATATATAGAATTTGTCATGGTTTTATTTTACCGGTCCATCAGGCTATATTCAATAAACCTTCTCCTCGGTTATCTGATGAGGCCAGCGTTGACCTAACATCAATAGGAAGTTGGTTCGGTGAAGAAATGTTCACCTATGTCATACTTTTTGGCAGCACCACAGATCCACATGTTCTCCCCTTGTACATTCTTGATAAGTTGTTGGCCAGAGAAATAGCTTACCAGATAACAGAAATAGGAATGTCAAGGAACCTCAAAGAGTCCAAGAAACAAATGTGGCCTCCATTTCCCCTCCGTTGTGGTACCTATACACTACATGATTTCAAACATCCAGAGAAAGAAACAGAGAAGATAAAAATTCTCAAGTTAGCAGTCATTCCAAAGAGACAGTATGATCTAAGAGCAGTGACTTACAACTTCACCAATCAGGTGAAGCTTGCCAAATTTGAACATGAGACAAATGAATATGATAACTTGTGCACTTCAGCTGAAGTATTCTCATGTGTAAAACATATAGCAAAGATCAAATTAGGAACAGGGGGAAGAGACAAGTTTATGCAGTTCAGGGCACAGAGGTTACAAACATTGCCTCTATATTTATTGGCCACTACCCCTATGGTGCAGAAAGAAGCCCACAGTGAAGAACAAACTACTGAGAAGACTCTTGAAAATGAGAAGACTCCTGAAAAAGAGAAGATTCCTGAAAAGAAGTAGAGTCCCGAAAAGGAGCAGACAAATGAAAATACTAGCGAGCTCCTTGATGCAGATGTAAATATTGATTCCAACTTACTCAAGGAATGGGAGCAGTTTGATCAAATGATCAAGAACCAGAATGACTCCCAAAACATCATAACACAAGAATCAACTGCAACACAAGAGCCTATTGTTACGACTACTACAATTGAAGGCGCAGTTGGCATAGTGAATACTCAGCGGGACATTGAAATAATTCCAGAAAATCCTTCTAAAGAAATTGTATTGAAGGTAGAAGAAATACCACCCCTGGATGTATTTTACAATCCAAAGCATAGGGTTGCGGTCAAAAGACAAAGGAAAAGGAGGAAAATTGATCAAGGACCTCTCTCAACTCCTCATGCGGAACTGATGAATGTGGTATGGAAAGACATAGAAGTCAATCCTTCTGAGGATTTAAACAAGTTATCTCAGTATGCATGTGCTTATACAGCCGCAACAATGGACAAAGCCTCTGAAGTCAGCCAACTAATCAGGGAAAAGGATCTAAGGATCACCCAAATCGAAGGGCAATCGGCAGAAGAACAACAAAGGATTAGTCAGCTTGAGCAACAGCTAGCAGAGCAAAGACAGGAGAATGAGAAACTAAAAGAACAGTTGAATCTGGAGAAGCAAAAGATTGATCAGTAAGCTCTCTAGAAACAACAAAAGTTGTCTCAAGGACTCAGCAAGCTTCAAATGGCTGTGCAGCAGGAAAAAAGGGCTAAAGAAGAACAAATTGCATAGTTACAATTACAGGTAGAAATATTCAAGGGTTATCCAAAGGTTGATGAATTCAAGAAGGAATCGCTGGAAGTAACTAAAGCCTTATCTCGGTAGCTAAACATCCTTTGCCATAAAATATCATTGGTTGACCCATTATGTGCTATCTCCGCATCACTTATTGAAAAGGCAGGTAACACCAGGCTATAATTTGAAAATGCAGATGATAAGGTAACAAAATTTCTTTCTTCGCAAAGTTCAGTAGAAGGTATGGCTGCTAATTTACGGAAAATTCAAGAATCGCACAAAGAGATCTTGTTTTCAGAGTGGGAATCACAATTAATTAAAGCCAAAAGAGCCACTTCCAGAGCCAGGGCAACGATGAACAGTGTGATTGAGTTGGTAAATAATAGCCTATCTCGAAAAGAAAAGGGTTAAAATAAAAAGGAAAGAGTCAGATCTTCACTTTCTCAAGAAATGTAGAGATTCTAATCTAACCCCGTCCTTTGCCTGCATCAATCACAAAATACACAACCAACACAACCATAAATTCAAATCATTAGGCTGGTCAGCTCTCAGACTTGACACCTTAACCTAAACTTATTTATCTCTACTATCTCTATCCTTTGTAAAACAAGTCCTGAAGATGAGTCTTGGTCTAGACTCGAAATGTTGACAAAGCAAAGATGAAAACTGTGGAATATCTGAGTTCAGATTCTAAAAAACCTAACCACAGGAATTTACAATCCATTATCTTGACCCTGTACGGAGGGGAATCATGGAAGGAGATACGTAATCTCGAAAGGCAAGGGTTAAAATACAAAGGAAAGAGTCAGATCTTCACTTTCTCAAGAAATGTAGAGATTCTAATCTAACCCCCTTCTTTGCCTGCATCAATCACAAATTACACAACCAGCACAACCATAAATTCAAATCATTAGGCTGGTCGGCTCTCAGACTTGACACCTTAACCTAACCTTATTTATCTCTACTGTCTCTATCCTTTGTAAAACAATTTTGAGATTGCAACAAGATGATGGAGCTTAGTGAAAAGAGTCGCCTTCACTAAGTGGGCCCGCAGGCTATTTTTGGCGCAAGTCTATTTTTAGACTATGTC